>PVIH01008372.1:0-91489 GCA_004025045.1 Sigmodon hispidus | reverse complement strand
GCGAATCTGCTGCATCTGCTTGGAGCCCACATTGTCTGCTCCCACAATGAAGCATTTTGGATAATCATCCAAAAGTTGGATGATCTTAAGGAAGTAGTTGGACTTCCAGGTCGCCCTGTCTTCCCTGGGCATCACGGCGGTGCGTCAGGGATTGCCGCGCAGGGTTTAAAGACGATGTCACTCTGACGAGGACGCCTGGAGAGAGCTAGTCTTATTTTTGAGACCTCCCTCTCCCACTAGAACTCAGCAACATGTTTCCTTTGCAAAAATATACTACATACAGATATAGATTTCAGTTCTACTAGGAAGCGCCATGTTCAAGCTTTTCTATAGAGGCATCCCTAAAACGTAGAGAAAGGAGGGAGAGAGGGAGGGAGGGAGGGAAGGAGAGAGAGAGAGATCTCATTACCATTGACCTTTCAGAGTGACAGAGGCACTCAGCAGGTCTGACTTTGAAAATTCAAGGTCAGGTAATAAAAAAGCATTCAACGGATCCACCAATAAAAACTAATCAACTCATATCTTCTGCATCCAAGTTTTCTCCGTGTCTTTAGGCAAGTGAATACAAACTCAAATTAACTTGGTTAATGAAGAATCAGTTTAATAGACTCAGAAACCATTCAATGTCTATCCAGTGAGGAGCTGTTTAGAAGCCATTAGCAAGCACAGCTATGTCTCATACTTGACTGGTACCTTGTGAGGGATTCAGAGACTCTCATCAGCAAAATATGTTTCCTGACACAGGCGGTACAACGCGACTCACCATAAAGCCTTCCCATCTGTTCATGAAAACACATTGTTAGGACTAATATCCTGCCACAGTAAAAACACCATACATCTAGGAATCTGAGGAGAATCTTCCAGCCTAAAGCGATCCGCTGCCAGCATTACCATAATGGGAAAGAGTGGGACTTCCCTCTGGGACCAGGAATAAGAACATGATGTCGTACTAGCCACTTATATTTGACATTGTACTGGAAGTCCCAATAGGGGCAATTAGGCAACAGAAAGAATTAGAAAATGTCTAGATTGGAAAAAAGGAAGTAAAACTCTCTTATTGTAGATGTTGTGATCACAGTAAGAGAAACCCACCCCAAGAACCTTCTCAAAACTGTCAAAGCTGATGAGGTGAATTGAGCAAGGCCAGAGGATATAAATCAATATATATCAATCAGGATTATCATACTAGCAGTGAACACACTATTTATTTATTTATTTACTTACTTATTATGTATATAGTATTCTGTCTGCATGTATTCCTGCAGGACAGAAGAGGACACCAGACCTCATTACAGATGGTTGTGAGCCACCATGTGGTTACTGGGAATTGAACTCAAGAACCCTGGAAGAACAGTCAGTGCTCTTAACCGCTGAGCCATCTCTCCAGCCCTAAAAATTTTATGTGTACTGCAGTTTTTTTTTTTTTTAAACTTTATTTATTTGCCTGGAACTGGAACTACAGACAGTTGTTAGCTGCCATGTGGGTGCTGGGAATCGAACCCGGGTCCTCTGGAAGAGCAGACGGTGCTCTTAACCGCTGAGCCATCTCTCCAGCCCCATGTACTGCAGTTTTATTGCCTGCATGTATGTTTCTGTGTGAGGGTGTCAGATCCCTGGGACTGGAGTTACAGTTTTTAGCTGCCATGTGGGTGCTGGGAATTGAACCTGGATCCTCTGGAAGAGCAGCTAGTGCTCTTATCCCATGAGCCATCTCTCCAGCCCTCAGTGAACACTCTTAAGACAAAATGAAAAGACCAATACCTGTGGGGTGTAACTTTAAGCCATGTACTTGAGGAGCAGGGGCAGGTGGATCTCCATGAGATCAAGGTCAGCTTAGTCAACACAGTGAGTTCTAGGCCACCCACTGTCACACACTGAGACCTTATTTTTTTTTTAAAGAGGGGTGGGGTGGGGACTCCATTTACAGTAGCATCAGCAGAGGCAGGTGGAGCTCTGAGTTGGTGGCCAGCCTGGGCTACAGAGTGAGTTCCAGGACAGCCAGGGCCATACAGAGAAACCTTGTCTCAAGAAAACAAAAATAAACAAAAACATAGGAATAAGTTAAACCACAGAAGTATGCACAGAAAGATAGAACTCTCTGTCCTATGAAGCAAATAAAAGATAGCCCATGTTCATGGACTGGAACACCTAATACCGTTAAGACAGTAACACTATCTTAATCAATTTATAGATTTGATGATATCTATACCATGCCAAAATTTTAACTACCATCAGCTGCATGTGGTAGCGTATTTCTGTAATCTCAAGATGCCTGACAGTCAAGAGTGAGTATGAAGTTCAACACCAGCCTGGACTTCAGTCCATCCTAGGCTACTTAGACACTATAAACAATTTTTTTAAGCAAATAAAAATTCCAGTTGTCTTTCATAAGGAGAAAACAAAACATTGGGCCAACGCTTTGTGTATAAAAGGGTTTGATAACCTGAATTTCATGACTAGCTCCCACAGTGGAAAGGGAACCAAGAGGGTATCCCCCACCATGCAATATTAATACATTAAACTTAAAAAGAAAAAAATTGACACAACAGCTCTAAACTCCATATAGAAATGCAAGAGACTAAGAACAGTTGAATGCCTTGAAAAGAAAGATTCATGTTTTCTGGTTTCCAAACTTACTAAAAGCTGTTCCTACTGTATGGTTCTGCCATAGGAATCCTTGGTGACATGTAGAGGGATTACATTCTGTTACATTGCAAATAATTGTTCCACCTACTGGTTTAATAAAAACACTGATTGGCATAAGGCAGACAGGAAGTGTGGGCATGGATACTGGACTAAGAAAACTCTGGGAACAGGAACAGCAGAGAGAGTCACCAGCAGGGACAGACACCAGGAGAGACACCAGGAAAGATGCCAACAGACACAGAGGAAAGAAGACAAAATGCTGCTTTGAGAAAAAGTATCAAACTACATGAATAAACAAATTAATGGAAAATTAGAAATTTCTTACTACAAATTGTGCCCAATGTGGGTCACATACACCCACATAAAGCCCTAGAAAGTTTAAAAAGGGTTCTAGAACACAGAAATGGAGCCAAAAACAGCTTCTGAGTTGTGTCTCTCAAGAGCTGTGGTACAGAGCGTGGCCTGTAGGCTTGAGCTACAAAATGGCAGACTTTTGGAGTTTAGTTTAAGCTGCAACAAGGCCAGTTCCTGAGTCTCAATGTAAGCAACAAGCTGCATCTGGTGGATTTAAAATTTCTGTTTTCACAGGCAAATTGGAACAGAGTCAGAGATGGCTTCTTAGTAGCAGAGTTTTCTTGGGTCAGCTCTGTTTGCTGGAGAAAGGCAAAGACACAGCTTTGCAAAGAAGGGCTTCCCAACTTAGTGTCAGCAGCAGAACACTTGTGAGTCTTTTAAGAGGCCTTGTTGCCAAATACTTAAATGGAGTTCATGAGAAGCAGATGGTAGTGTTTTACTTGGTGATCACATGGACCCTAAAATCCCCAGAGTGGTAATCATGGGTCCCATCAGTACCTCTGCTAAAATGCTAAGCTGTATGACGCTAGACTAGGAGCTGGATGGAGTCAGCCGGCTATCCTAGCTGAGTCTTTAATGCTAGCCACACCTTGGTAGACTAAAGGTGTGATTAGAAACAAAAAGAAATAAAAGGAACTGGGTGGAGTCAACCACTGTAGCCAAGCAAAGATGTGGTAAGAAACCACAAAGATGTGATAAGAGATTATACAGTAGAAATAGATTCTTAAAAGAACCTCTAAATGGTTTAGAGTGTGTTTAAAAATATATGTAGGCTTGAGAGAGAAAAGAAAAAGAAAAAAGGATAAATAAAGTCCTTCAAAATAGAGTAAAAATAATAATAAGCCACATAAAGATGGGAATTACAAAGAGTGTCTGCATACTATATGTTATTGTCATGTCTTTAAGTTTTTTGACTGGAAATGAAGTAGTAAAAGCTGCTAAAAGACATTTGATTATAAATGCTGCTGGATTAATCTAACCTGTATATTTTGTAAATGAGTTGACTTTAAAATTGAAATTAAAAAATATGCTACTTTGGAAAAGAGGTTTTCTTTTTAGTTCATAGATAATGAGAGCCTGTGAATTTATTCCTGGTTAAAAAAAATAAGAAAGAACCCCTGAAAAGTCTCTGATGGAAACACATGGCCCAGATGATCTAGCATTTCAGAGCACTTTAGTTTCCTCTGAGCTCTGCATCCAAAACTACTTCAAGGAGACTGGCTAAGATTACCCATTCTAAAGACTTGTCCATAATTCCAAACTTTTCTTTGGGTCTCTATGGGAATGCCAGCATCCCCAATCAGGAAGAAGTAGCCTAGAGAACTATGTCCACATTCCCCAAAAATGGACTATGGATGTTTGTCTTTGTTTATAGTGTTGGCAAAATGCTGCTCTGAGAAAAGGTATCAAGCCACATAGCTAAACAGATTAATGGAAATAGATTGAGTTAAGATGAAAGACCTAGCTAGCAAATGTCTGAGCCATAGATTAATCAGCATAAAATTAATATAAACCATTGTGTGATTATATGGAGCTAAGTGGCAGCAGGGATGCGAGAGGGTCCAAACCTCAATGCTAGGCCGGAAAGGCTGGGCCAGAAACTTATTACAGGAAGAAGGTACTTCAATGGCTTCAAAACACATGGCTTGCATTGGAATTCAAGATTTGAAACTGGGAAGACGACTTTTCCCTATGAAAGTAAAATCTCTTGCGAATTGGCTTAGATGAGACCAAGCAGAGACTCTCAACAGAGTAACAAGTTCCAAGTGTGTAAGGCAGACAAAAATGTACGCTTAATAATTCATTGTATATTAGTATACAAAAAATATGTCACTAGGTTTCCTGTATTGTCTGTTTGGTGTCAACCTGACACAAGCTAGAGTCATCAGGAAGGACTCAGTTGAAGAAATGCCTCTATAAGATCCAGCTGTAAGGCATTTTCTTAATTAATGATTGATGGGAGAATGCTCAGCCTGTGGTAAGTGGTGCCATCCCTGGGCTGGTGGTCCTGGGTTCTATAAGACAGCAGGCTGATCAAGCCATGAGGAACAAGCCAGTAAGCATCACTCCTCCATGGCCTCTGCATCAGCTCCTGACTGCCCTGTTTGAGCTCCTGTCCTGACCTTCTTTTGGTGATGAACAATGCTGTGGAAGTGGAAGCTGAATAAATCCTTTCCTCTCTAACTTACTTTAAGGTCATGGACAGAACCCTAACTAAGACACATCTTTTCTTATAAAACAAATAAGCATTTTAACATTCATACTATGCAAATTGCTCTACTCTGTCATAGCAATACCAATAGTTGAGATCTAACAGAAGAAATTTCTCTGTGGCAAAATTACAGGGAGTTTTAGCTTTAATGGAATGGGTGTAAGTAAGGACACCAGAGTCCTACCTCAGATGTAATAACAGAGTCATTTTTTGCAGGTAAATGTCAAATAATAGTCCCTCTGGCTTTTACCCACTAAATGTCCCCTATGCTTTGACTTGGATTATTGGCTTCATGACGACATTTTTTAATTCCCAACAGAGCTACCAAATTAAATTTGAGTGTAAGAGCTGGGCATAATGCATGTCTGTATATCCCAGCATTTGGGAGGCTAAAAGAGGAGGATTGCTACACAGCTGACGCTAGACAGAGTTACACAGCGAGATTCTGTCTCAAAATCAAAAAGTTAATATAACAAAATGCAATATGTATAAATAAATAAATAGATAGATAAATAAATGCAGACGACCATATCCCACTCCCTAAACTGGCCATTAAGCCTACATGAAAAGTTAAATTTAAAGTGCACTCCTGGGAAGTGTAGCTCAATGGTAGGATGTTTAACTAACATGCTTGAGGTCCTAAGTTTAATTCCCAGTTTAAAAAAAAAAAAAAGGTTAAAGTGCTTTCTGGGAATTCCCAAGAGAACTGGGAAATCTAAAAGTATATGTGTAAGTTGTCACCTAGTGGCACATCATCACCATACTGGGTGACAGTTCACAAGTCTATGGAAGGCTCCACAGGAAATGGGACAGTTAAAGCATTGGTTTTCTTTCTGAAACAGAACTGTCACATCCGTTCTCCCAAGTGCAGATGGGTGCTAGAAAGGCAGGAGGCAAATACCATCTGAATGCTCACTGAACAAACAGAGTGGTGTGTGCAGCTTTCCCTGACCAAATGGAGCCTGTCCAGAGTTCTCATTAAAGCTTCCTGTTCAGCTGTGGCTGTCCTACACACACACACACACACACACACACACACACACACACACACACACACACACACACTTTTTTCCTAAAATTCTAGAAGGGCTAGGAGACTGGCTCAGTGGTAAGGGTGTCAGTGTCCAGCACTGTGGGTGGGAAGGGGATGAGGGATCATGAGAAAGAAAAAAAAAAGACAAAGACAAAACATACCTTAAAAGTATGAGTTCCTTTTGGATATAGTGGCACATGCCTTTAATCTTAGTATTTAGGAGGTAGACACCAGAGAGTCACTAGTTCAAGACCAGCCTGGGGCCAGAAAAAGAGGCAGGAAGATCTCTGTGAATTTGAGATCTGGCCTGGTCTAGACAGTGAGTTCTACGACAGCCAGAGGTACATAAGAAGACCTTGCTGAGAAAGGGAGAGAGAGAAAGAGAAAGAGAAAATGAATGAAGATAGTCAGAATCCTATTTCATAAAATCCAAACAAAAACAAAATAAAAATCTGAGTTTCCTAAGGCACTGCACAATCTCCTTTCTGATGTTTAAGGTCTCTAAAAGCAGTGACTTTTTATAATTAGGTCTAAAAATGGGGAAGAAATCTCTAAAGTATCAAAGAAAAATATTTTTTTGAATATGTATGTGTGTGTGTGTGTATGTATATGCACCACATATGTGTGTGGCTGGTGCCCTTGGAGGACAAAAGGTGGCAAATGCATCCCCTGGAACTAGAGAAAGAAAGGAAGTGTGGGCAACCCCAAGTGGATGCTAGAAAACCAAACCCAGGTCAAGCTCCCAAAGAAGAAAATGCTGTTTATAAAAATTCTTCTATACCTTTAACTTTGCAACATTAAAAATAAAAACAGGGCTGGAGAGATGGCTCAGAGGTTAAGAGTGCTGGCTGCTCTTCCAGGGGTCCTGAGTTCAATTCCCAGCAACCACATGATGGCTCACAACCATCCCTAATGTGATCTGGTGTCCTCTTCTGGCCTGCAGGCATACTTGCAGGCAGAATGCTGCATACATACTAAATAAATAAATTAAAAAAAAATAAAAACAAAGCTAGGTGGGAGGGAAGAAATAGATAAATGGATCAGAAGTCTAGAATCAACTTCCTGTTATTGAGGCTGACATGACAGATATATGACCTTTGCCAACTCACAACTCAGTGCAGTGGACTTCAGTTCTTACTAGAGTCTGGGTGGGATACAGGGTGGATGTAGACCTTGGAGTAAGGTAGACCAGAAGGCTCTCACATCTCTTTAGTCCTAACATCCTATGATCCTCTAGATAATCACTGCAGATTTGACTGGGTGGCTGGTCTGCTTTATTATACTAAGAACACACAGCCATGTCAGACCAGAGGCAAATACTCTGCCCCAGGGTGTTAAGTTTAAAGCTGCAAAGCTCAGCTGTATAGCAGAATATCAGAACTGGGAGTTTTCCATTCTTTATTTTGTTTCTATAAAAAAGAAAAAGAAGAAGAAGAAAAGAAACCAAGCTTCCTCTAGAAAATATTAAACCAACTGAGAAAATTCTCCGCACATCAACATTTAACTTCGGTCCACTTCCACCCTGCAGGCCCACAAGAGACAAGATGTGCACACGAGGATTTAAGAGGGCTGAGTTGTTATGGCTGCCAAGCCAGACAGACTGAGATCAATCTCCAGACACCACACGGTGGACACAAAGCAGAAGCCTGTAAGTTCTTCCCTGATCTAGACACTCCCTTTCTCCCTTCCCCCTCTCTGACAAACAAGATATTATCATAAAGAACAAATACTATTCCTTAAAGGGTTCAGAGGGAGCACTTACTGATACAAGAGATTAAACAGGCATGCAGTTCCTGGAAAGTTGGACTGGGCCATGAGGCTTCACTCAGTGAGTCAGGTCCTCCATCCAAGAGCACGAGAGAGAACAGAAAGAAGGGGCTTCTGAGTATGTGTGCCCCATCTTAAACTGGCCCTCTGGGGCCCTAAGGCCATAGGTGATTTTCAGATCTTTGATGGCCAAGAGGCCACATCTCTAGATCAAGTTGATGGTACCTGCTCTCCAGTACACACACACACACACACACACACAGAGTAGAACAAATGAATGTACTTTTAAAAAGTATTACTTTGATATACTAACAGCCACTATGAGTAGATTTTTACCATTTTTTAAATAAGAATTTACAAATGTGCAATCACGGGTAACTAACTACTAACCCCAAGAACAAATGGAAGTGTTTGAATAAGCAATTCAACAAAAAATAACAATAGTTAAAAAAAAAAAAAGAGCTGGGTGTGGTGGTGTAGGCCTTTAATCTGAATACTCAGATATCAGGCAGATCTCTGTGACTTTGAGGCCAGCCTGGTCTACCAAGTGAGTTCTAGGACAGCCACGACTACCAAAAAACTATGTCTCAAAAAAGAAACAAACGAATAAAAACATCAAAAAGGAGAATTTATTGAGTTATATGTTTACTTTCACATATACTCCTAATTTTGTTTTTCCAGTCTTCCTACCTCATTTCAGGGAATACAAATTAAGTTACATGTAAGAGTGATAGATCACATATGCTCCAACACAGTAAACTCAATAAAGACTTGGTCATTTTTCCCTCCTCAGTGTATTAGCCGAAGATATCTGACTTCTCCGGGTGGGTGTGGGTCCTCATGAAAGCATTTCGACCATGAAAACCAAACTGTGTGGGCCAGTGGGACCACAGGACTGTCTGCTCCCTGCCAAAGGAAGAGATGGGGAGTTGAAGAGAAGAAAAATGACCAGATGTGGTGGGAGGGGAAGAGACCTTGAATAAGGATATACAGGGATGGAAAAAAAAAAAAAATTCAGAGGGAAAGCTGAACACAAAGAAAATATATGTGTAGCAATCTTATTTGCATTTCCACCCTTGATGAGCCATGCTTATGGTTCTTATCCTCTGTATAGTTATTGTTAACTCTTCCGCATTTTTGAACTCTTTTTACTGTTTTTTTGATAAATACAAAATAAAGAAGGAAAAAAAAAAAAAAAAGAAAACCGAACTGTGAAGAATGCCAAACATATCTGTGAAGAACATTCCCACCCTGGCAATTTTTAAAAATGATTGTTTTTATCTTTAAATTTATGTGCATGTGTGTACCTGTGTGAGTATGTGTTCATTACAAGCGTGCAGAAGTTCACAGACAAAAGAAGAGGGTGTCAGATCCCCAGGAATTGGAGTGAGTGCTGGAAACTGAGTCTTCTGTAGGAGCAGTCAGTGCTCTTAGACACCGAACCATCTGTCCCGGGTTTTGTTTTTAGAGCAGCTGGGTGCTGTGGCATACACCTGTAGTTTAAGCACTTGGGAAGCAGAGAGGCAAGAGGATTGTCACAAGTTTTGCGGTCAGCCTTATGTACACAGCAAAAAATAAACAAATAAATAAATAAAACAGAAATCAGTAAGACTCAGAGAAAGCTGCAAAATGCCTGTCCTTAACAAGCTACAGCATCCTATAGGACAAACCAACTTTGTTGTATTTTCTCACTTACGAATGAACCAGTTTATCACATCTTGTCTCCTTGCTTATAAACAGGTAGCTAACCTGCTGTAAGCAACATCCAAAGTGTCATTCCTTATGAAAGCCAGGCCCTATGAAAAGTCAGGCATCATCACTTGCTACCTAAAAGCAACTCAGAGCTCAGGTGTGGATTCTCATGTGTGGCTGACCATGTGCATGTCCAGGCATGTATATCTCCTTGTCTCTTCGTATCAGTTTCTGCCACACATCAGTCTAGGTCTGTAATACACACTGTGAGAATATGGCAATGTGCGTGTGCCCAAGAGGGTCCCAGCTCACAATAGTACTAAGTTGCTTAGAGAGGTAATACATATTCACATGAACTATCCCAGTGCCAGTAAAATGAAAGGTTACCATATTCTTACTAATAATATAGATGAGCTATCATCTGCATATGATTTGCATAAATCACAAAGCTTAAAAATAAATAAAACTATGCCATATGTTCAGTTAAAATGCAACAAAAAAATATATAAATAACAATCTAGTGTGTGAAGTTAGCGCACTTATGAAGATAGTGGAAAAGAATTTTTTTTTAATGGCCAGGATCACATGAATTCAGAAAATGGAATTAGGGAAAAGAAAATGGTTTTGTTATTATGACCTGATCATGGTAATGAGAAAGAAGTGTGGCCTGTGACAGTTTCTGCCAAACCTCCTGGGTCTGTTTACAGGAGACAAAGGTTTCAGTCCTAATTCCTTAATTAGCATACTCTGTTCTGCCTTGGTTCTTCTACCCCTAAGGGTGAAAGCTGACAAATGGCTAATATTCCTTTAGTAGACACTTATGAGCATTCTTTCTTTGAAAAATACATCCAGGCCCCAACCCATTTCCTTCACCCCTGATAATCACAGTATGCAAACTAAGTTATTGGTGAATAAAACTAAGTTAAGGGCCTTGGTATTCTGTGTGTTCACGTGATTTCTTTATTGAAAATTCGATAGTCTAATCCATAGTGTAGAAAATTTATCACTAAACAGCCATCACTTTTGCTAATGCTAGCAATCTAGCTAATGTGGTCTATTGCCTGATACCCTTATAGGAGTCTTAGTGTAAATGATTCACAATGATGGGGAATCAGGACAAATAATTGTGTCTGCACTGCTTAGTGACACTGAATTAGTGACATTTCTCCTTTTGTAATGACCTAGACAACACATAAATATGGCTGCTGTGCCAAAAGGCTAAATAAATACATTTTCATCTTTTAAATTTGTGACACGAAGGGAAAGTGAAGTGCTTCGGACGAGAAGTGCGGGTCCTAAGTCAGAGAATATCAAACTTCTTCTATTATCATTTTACGGTAGGGACTCTCGGCTATCTGAATGTTAGGACTCTTGTGGCCTCATCACAGCAATGGATTCCAATATCACCCAACAAAACACTAAACAACACAAGCTTTCTCCATTATCACTTGCTCTTTGGAAGTTATTTCAGTAAAGTGGAGGAACCGAACTCGGAAAACACTTAAGGTTCCCCAAAGTTGTTGAGATAAAGGAAATGATAGGGCATAAAAATTAAATGGAAGAAGGAGAAGTGTGCAAAATTTTTCAAATAATATTTTTTGCTTGTCTCTAGCTCCTTGATACAATTTAAATTTGGGCCAACTTTTTAAAGTATTTGTTAAACAGTTCCCACATGTGACATATGTTTCTAGGATACTTCTGACATTGATATGAGAAATTATAAAACATTTAGAAACGAAAATGTTAGTCTCAAAAATAACACTGTAAGTTCCAAGCTTCTTCTGAATTCGTTAAGATGGGAAAGCATTTGGAGAATTGTGTCTTTCTGCTTTAAAGTGTTCAAATAATGTGCCTCACAACATCCTACAACAACGGAACTCAGAGAGCCAAGGCAGAGACAAGACCAAACAAAGCCGGGTCCTACAGTTTACTCTCCATGTCACTGTTCTGTGTGTGTGGTCCCAGTCCTGGGTCATGTTTACTCTGCAAGCAGACCGCTTTATCCCTTCAGCTGGGAAGGATATTGTTCTCCCCACCAACAGGAGGACAATGACACTGTAGGGCTCACCCAGGGAGAAACACATGAATAAGAAGTAGTGTCAACTCTCAATCAAATGGGAGCGTGAGCAAGGGTTGATTTACAACACATTAATTCAGAAACTCAGCCGAGAGGCTCCTACTATATCTAGCCGATCTAAACTTGAGCTCGTGGTAACACTGCACAAAGCTATGGTAGATGAAAGTGATAGGTAACGCCAACAGAACGATCCCACTGACAACACAAACTCCTCCAAGAATTCTTCCAGGCACCGTGATAGGATACATATCTCCATAGCCAACTGTAGTCATGGAGATAATCACCCACCAGCAGGCAGCGGGGATGCTGGCAAAGTCCTTGTTGGATGTTTCCAGGTCCAACCCATGTTCAAGAAGCTGAGAAAGTGCACTAAAGATTGCCATGGCAACACAGATAAAGACAAGTAACATAACCATCTCTCGGTAGCATCGCTTGAGAGTCAAACCCAGTGTCTGCAGACCAATGAAGTGTCGCGCAAGCTTTATCACCCAGAAGATCCTCATCATTCGGAGTACTCTCAAGGTGACTCCAGCCCTCTGGAGTTGAGAGTTCTCGCCTGTAAATACTGTCATTAGCACAGAGATGTAATAGGGTGTGATTGCCAGTAAGTCAATGATGTTCAGGGGTCTCTTGACAAACTCACACTTGTTTTTGGAGACGATGAACCTCACGATGCACTCTGCGGTGAACCAGCCTATGCAGATAGCTTCAATTATCCTGTCGGGAGAACAAAGGAACGTTTGATCATTTTATTTTTAAGCATTTTAATAGCTCTCAGATTCTTCAGATAGTACTACATTGACATAATAATTCAGTCACTTTTCCAAAAAACATGAAGAACAGACAGTGTTAACATCATCAGAGCCACCAGGACGTAACACGACAATAAGAATTACAGTGATAACTGAATTTCAAAAAGTTCTTATACATTAGTCTACAGGAAACACCATTGAAAAGGAGTGGGTTTTGGTTTGTTTGTTTGTTTTTGCTTTTTTACCCATCATTAACACTTGAAAAAAAGGAACTCTCTCATAATTGGTGGTGTGAACTTAGCTTAAATTGATCTAACCATGTGAGATTTCACACATTATTTGAGGACAATGCTTCCCAACTCTGCATTCAGCAGCGCAGGTTGGGACAAGAAAGATTTATTCCTAGGAAATGAAAAATGTCCTAAATGTGACTCTTCTTCTACCTATACCCCAGGAGGCTTGTGTGGGAGGAACTGAGGATAGGAAGTTTTTAGGTATTGCATGAATGACCACTGCAGGAATGTTCCAGGTCCACTTCCCTCAGCCTGCTAAGGACTCCTGGGTTGGTCAAACCTTTACTAAGATCTCTCCAAAGACCACAACTACTTGGTTTGTTATTTTCATAATGATTTTATGCAGCATATAGGGTTTTTAAAGATTTATTTATTTTTATGTGAATGGGTGTTTGCATATATGTATGTTTACCATATGTGTGCAGTACCCACATTGTCCAGAAGAGGTCAACAGATCCCCTGAACTGGATGGAGTTATAGACACTTGGAGTTACAAACACCTATAGTTATAGCCACCATGTGGTGACAAGAATTCAACCTGAGTCCTCTAGAAGAACAGTAAATGCCATTATCTCTCAAACTTCCTATACCACTGCTCATACTGAAAATAATATTTGCAGAGCATCTTAGAGATAAGGGGTAGGTTTCTTAGAAAGAAGCTTCCACTAGAACACACACACACACACACACACACACACACACACACATACTCTAAGGCTGAAGAAATCCAATTTTAGCATATTTGTTAGGAAGCTCTGACCTGAAAGAACAGCTAATCCAGAGATAATTGTAAACTGACTTAAAACAGTTTAATTCCAGGTTAAAGTTATTGTTGGTATTCCACCATTCACTTTTCACACATAATCAAGGAAGCGAACAGAGGTAGGAAGACAACATTGTAAAATAAATTACTCTAAGTTCATATCACAAAACCCAAGCTGCCGTGCACATCACTTGAAAATGAATAAATATAATTAACCAGGTTTCTTTATTTTGGAGCTTTCCAGAGCCATGAAGATGAACTTTATAATCTTCTACTTTTTTTTGAATATTCATCTTCACATAGTTCAAAACTACAAAGCTGGCCAGGCATTGTGCAACATGCCTGTAGTCTCAGAACTTGCGAGGCAGAGTCAAGAGGATCAGGAACTCATGGCCAGCCTCTGCAATATGGCCAGTTAGAGGACATTCTGGGATTTGTAGAATGTACCACTCTTCCCCTCAAAAAACAAAACACAAACCATGAAGAATATAAGAAGGGAAATCTCAGCCAGGCATGGTGATGTTTGCTGGCACACTCCAAAGCTTGAATGCTGAGGAAGGAGAATTACTATAACTATTACTATAACTTATAAATCAAAGACCAACCACAGATGGTCACATGCTCATCCTTTCTAAACCATCCAGTTATCACCCAGTGGCAAGAAATGCAGTAGTTTCTTACAGTTATTTTATATATGCTGTAAACAAGTAATCTCTCTCTCTCTCTCTCTCTCTCTCTCTCTCTCTCTCTCTCTCTCTCTCTCTCTCTCTCTCTCTCTCGTGTATTCTCAGCATCTCTTGGGAACCATTTCTTTCAGGTCAGCGAATAAAAAGTTTTCTCAATGGGGGATGGAAAGGGTATATGTATGACCGGAGGTGCATGCATCCATGTGCTTACACATTACTCTCTCTCTAGAGCTTGGACAGAGGCCAGCAAGACCCCTCATTCCTCCTGTTTCTGTCCACCACCACCCCAGCATAGCTATAGCCAGCTTTTTACATGGGTGTTAGGGATCTGAACTCAAGTTCCCAGGCTTCCATAGAAAATGTTTTGAGACAGGCTTCTACACTATTTCCCAGGCTGGTCTATAACTCACTGAGAAGCTCAGGTTGGCTTCAAATTCACAGTAATCTTCCTGTCTCGGCTTCCTCAATGTCAGGGTTAAAGAACAGACTACTAAGGCCAGCTGAATCTCCTGGCTTCCCCATCAGTTCACATCACAAATATAACTGTAGGATAAATCCCAGATATGGGGAACATTTTTGCTAGATCTTGCCAAACTATGTCTACCATCAATACAGGCTGTGCTCACAGCACCCCAAGATGAAGCAGCATGGGACTCGGGAGATCCTGACCCCTCTGACACAGTCTTGTTGAAAAGGATGCTGAGAATATTTTTCCTGTGCTATTTTCTGTTTCATGAGCTATGCCACTTGCTCCGGGCCTTTAATCTGCTCGCATACACGATGGAGGTACCACAGGGCATGTAAAGTGTCAGATCACGTCTATTTACCTCTCGGCCTTGGAAAGCTGTCCACAGCTTTGCCTATAAATGTGTTTGCCACCGGAGACAATAAGCTACAGCCTGCAGCAGCCCTTTTTTATTTGTCTGTATGTCATTTTTTAATGGTTAGAGGAAGAAAATGAAAGAAAAAGAATTAGATTCCATGACATGAAGGAACTACATGAAACTGAAATTTCTGTGGCCATCATCTTAATGGAAGGCAGCCAATCTAGTTTACATGTGCTTGTGGTTTTCAGGGTCCTATGGCCAAGCTGAGTGGTCCTGAAAGAAGGTCCCATTTGGGCATTAGGACCCTGAATGTCCTTTTGGAGTGAATGACAGTGTTTTCAGCCCATCCCAGTGTCCAGGAGAACAGTAACAGCAACCTAATGTCCTGATGAAGCAGATAAGCAGATGATGTCACAGCTGGACCTGCCATTTCTTTACTGTGGCTATGGGGCTCTCCTGGCTATGGATTTTTTTGACTGACAGAATCATTCCTGTCCTCACCAGACTATTTGAAGCTGTTGTCATGAAGCCTTCAGTAAGTCTAGGGGCTCAGAAAACTAGGCAGGTCAGAAATCTTGGAAGAGGTAGAGAATCTCAAGGTACAGTTTTCAAATGTAATGTTTGAATAAGCATATGTAATGTCATTTCTAGCTGGTTCTGCTCATCAAATATTCCACATGTTCCCCTTATCACTGGACTCCTTTGGGCTGGGCAGGGTCATGTGACCTGTTTGAACCAATGGGCAATGAGGGCAAAATTATAGAGAGTGGGTGTACATTCTTGCCTGGAAGCCCTATACTCTGAATGGTCTGCGGTAGAAGGTGGGGCCTGTATCAGCTCCTGTCTCTGACTTGCACAGAGCATAGGCACTTTCCACCTGACCCAGACTGGACATGGTACATGATCAGTAACTGAACCTTTATTGTGTTGAAGCCTCTGGGGCCTGTACCTTGCTCACCACCCTAGGTCGATAATAAACCAGTGAATTCAGCAAGCAGTAAACCATGCACTCTAAAGGAACTCCAAGAAGATCTTAGTACCAGATGATCATCTACATCTGAAGACCAGAAACGACAATACTCAAGAATATGGATTCTTTTCTAAGCTTTGACATGATGCTCTGCATAGAAAATTCCACACCTGAACACCTAAGACAGGTCACAGTTCAAAGAGAAGAACATTAAAAGTATTGTGAAAGATAGCCTCCAGGCTATGTGTATAAGATGTATAGGAAACATAAGTAAATTTTGGGGTTATGGATAACCTATTATATGTATGGATATGTGGAAGAAACACCAGAAAACCGAACCACTTAGGGTCTTGAGCATTTTAAGTAAAGGGTCAACAACCTGATTTCAATTCTTAACATTTCCTTTTGGATAAACTGTGCCAGCTTTCTGACTAATGGACAATGTGGCTTCTCCAGACGGATATGAGCAGAGCACTGTGCTTCACAGCAAGAAGCTCATGTTCTCATTCGATGGGTGAGGCCCATCCAGCCAAGTACCAGTGTATGCGTTCCTAGGGCCCCATCAGCTCTTTATAAAACTCCTAAGATCTATTACTTTCAGAAAAGCAAAATTCTTAATTGTGCCCAAAATACCAGAACAGTTTCTGATTAATTATTTCTACCAGCAGTCAAAGTTACTTAGTTTAAAAAGGAGGAAATTCAAATGATGTGGAATAATCTCTCAGTAAGGCAAGCTTGTCTGTAATGAGGTCCTAGGAGCTTGGATGCCTGGCCTCCCTTCCCAAGTAAGATGAATTCTCTCGAGATTCACACTGAAGGAATGAATCAGCCAGGAATCCCACCCAGGGAATTGGAACATGCCAAGGCAACCTCCATTAACAAACACCTGAAGCCTGCCAAAAACCCTCAGCTTCCAAATGGCTCTCACCGAAACACCAACAATCGTGGGAGTCTGCACTGTTTGCGGGAGCACTGTGGCAAACAATGACATGCCTCTGAAGGCGATCACCATCAAATGCAAACTGGAGAACTAAGATGATACCATGGAGGAGCATGCCTTGGAAGCCTCTTCTAAATGTACCACAAAAACAAAAGAAAACAAGAAACAAAACGTTTCCAAGTTACTGGGGCCCTTCAGCTGGGTACTGTCACTGTACAGACAACATCTTGAGTAATCTTTCCAGAATTCCAGGAAGTGTGCGTTCCCCCTGATGTCTCTGTTAGAGATGGCAAAGTCAAGACTGGCTGGTTAACCACCTTTTCCAAGGTCACACTAACAGGGATTTCAGGGCACAGCTAACAAAGCCCAGACCTACAGGCCGTTAGAGCTGTATGAGCATCTAATAACACTTTGGATTTTTATGAGTGTCCACTGTTAATATTAAATGGTTTGTTTCCATATCTTCATTTCCGCAGCTTCTAAACACATTAGTAGCTTATTATCTCAGGAGTGGGCCCCTAACAAAAGGCTAAGAGTGGCTCAATTTCCTGTCTTGGCCTTTCCTGTCTTGGCCTTTCCCGTGTTGTGAAGAAGCTTGAAGGCCTTTGATATGTTTCTGGACTTGTCTGATGAAAAACAATCTAGCAAAGTTCTGTCTATACTCTATAACGGTAGTAGAAAATGGATTTCGACAGTTCAACGTAAAAAGTCTTCGTCTCTCTGGTCCTGGAGGACCTTAACCACTGCCTGAAAACACCAGTCATTACTGGTTGATCCATCCTGACAAAGACTCTAAGTCTCTCCTAAGGGAAGACAATGCTTCATAGCATTAATTAGTATCTGTCGCCATCCCAGGGAAGCTGGTGAGCTGGAAGGTCAAGTCCTATGGGTGGTCTCTTCGTCTGTTTCCCATGACATTTATTAACCAAACTTTTAAACATACAAAATTCAAGCAGATTCATCAATGTTTTACTTACATATTTGTGTATTTATTTTGGCAGTGTTGGGCCTTGCACACGATAGGCAAGCTTTCTAACCCTAAGCTCAAGGTTCAGTCATTATCTTAAATACGCTGTGGTTGCTTATCACCAATTCTCTTTAACAATCCATTAATCTCATTTTTAATGCAGCTCAAATGCAAGCATCAATTCACTTCCCCCTAAAAAACCCAGGGTGAACTGTAGTTATTATTTGTTTAATTTTTTTCTTCTGATACAAACTTTATACAATGAAATGTTCAAATCTTAAGCTATAGTCACTGAGTTTTGAAAAAACAGTTTATCTCTATTTTATTTACATTGGTATATATACTGCATGCATGTCTGTGTATAAGATCCCCTGGAACTGGAACTTACAGACATTTGGGAGCTGCCATGTAGGTGCTGGGAATTGAGCCCAGGTCCTTAGGAAGAGCACCCAGTGCTCTTAACCGTTGAGCCAACTCTCCAGCCCCATTCAGTGAGTTCTGACAACACATTTAGCCTAAAACCCTATCAAGTCAAAGCTTTCACATCGCCAGAGCTCTTGCTTGGCTCTTCCTTCCATCTCCCACCCTCATTCCCAACATCCACCAGACATATAGGGAGCATACAGCAGTGCTTGGCCAGCAAAATGTAAGTCATGTTTATGGACACTAAGGCCCGGCAACTCAAGTAGTTGGTGGCATTGTTAAATAGAGCATCTACTAGGTGAAACAGTGCTTCCTCCAGGAAAAATAATAGAAGTATCATCAGGTTCACGTCTTTGAAAGGATAAGGAAAAGCTGATGCACAGAGGCACTGGAATACTGTTCAGCCTTGTGTGTGCAGATGTACTCATCCCTGTACAAGCCAGAGATAATATCGGGCATTCCTATATTACTCTCCACCTCATTTTTTTTTTTTTTTGAGGCAGGGACTCTCACTAAGCCTGGAACTTGCCATTTCATCTGCACTGACTGACCAGGAAGCCCAGGATCTGCGTGTCCCAGCCCTATAGCGAGTGCTGGGGTTAGGGGCCACACCATCATGCTCAGCTCTTACATGGATGCTGGGAATGTGAATTCAAATTCTCATGCTTACAGGGTAAGCACTTTACCCATTGAGTCATAGCTCCATCCTCGCCCGGCTTTTAAAGGGAGAGATAATCCTGTCACATGATAGCTATACCAGACACAAACCTTTGGCATTTTAACCTGACCCCACAAAGATGAACGCTGCGTGACTGTTAATATGAGTTATCTAAATAGTTAACTTAAACAGAAAGTGGAATTGTGGGTAACCAGGGCTGGGAATTGTTGGATGGGTATATAGTTTCAGATTTACGGGTTGATAAAGCCTCGAAAGCCTATTTTATAACAATAAGACTACTTAGCACCACTGAACTGTACACTTAAAATGTCTTTTAAAAGTAAAATTTGATATGTGGGCTTTTTAAAACCACAATTAAAGAAAATATATGGGCAGTGATGGTCCTCAAATCCACACCCTCAACACTTAACCTGGAGCCTTAGCCTGGCACATATTACTGCTGAGACACATCACCGTTCAGATCAATGACAAAAAAAAAAAAAAAAAAAAAAAGTGTTCAGCTTGCAATTAGTTATATTCTGTTACTTAAAAAAAGGGGGGGGTGATTAGTTTGGTTAGCAACAAGCAGAAGCTAAATAAAAACTCAGTATGAAAAGGGACCTAGAGAAAATGGACAAGTAGATGAACTCATGGCACAGTGGGGGAGTATCTCCGAAAATACACAGGACAATAAGCTTGCAAAATAAAGTAAGAGCCTAGAACATGCTTTGGTACACAATTGTACCATCACAGACTTATTGTTATGATCCCTCCCATTATTGTCCCTTGGCCACACAGTCTTCTCTTCACACACGGGAGA
This sequence comes from Sigmodon hispidus, assembly GCA_004025045.1. NCBI lineage: Eukaryota > Metazoa > Chordata > Mammalia > Rodentia > Cricetidae > Sigmodon > Sigmodon hispidus. The sequence continues at coordinate 71,609 of PVIH01008372.1, read as the reverse complement.
TTGTGTTAATGCTTTACTGAGTGCAAAGCGAAGGGGCCACAGCTTCATTATCTAAAATTGAATTGCCACTCCAACAGTCTCAGGAGATGGGTCCTTTAGCAGGGAAATGTGTCATTAGGGCTCTATCTCTGTAAATGGATTGATGTCCATGGCTGTGGTGATATATATTTAATAAAACTAGTCTGGACTATCAGGAGAGTGGCCCACAGAGTCAAGCCAAGAAGGTCAGGGAGTGGTGACCCACACCTTTAATCCTAGCTTTAGGAATGTGGAAAGAGTCACTAAGACAGCGAGAGAAGGGAGGTTTTCAGCTTTCCCTATCACTTCCTCGGTGGGCTGAGGAGAGAGAGGTTTAGAATCGGAAGATTTCGTGGAGACAGGCCTGAGGAGGTATGGAGTGAGAAGTGGCTGTGGTTTGTCTCCCTATCTCTCTGATATTCCAGACAGCACCACCAATGGCGGCAGGGAAAGTTGGAGAATGATAGAGGAATATCCGGCTTCCACATGCATGCAGACCCCAAAGCTGAGCAGCATCCATCGAGAGAGTGGGCTCAGCTTTACGGAAGCACAATCCTCTCCTTTTCCCTCACAATGTCTGGTGGGAGGGTGCGGCATGAACAAATGTTCTGATCACAGCCCCCCCCCTCCTCAGTCTTGACTTCCCTGGCTCCAGAACTGAAATCGAATGCATTTGTGCTCATCATTAATGACCTCGTCTGTGGTCTCGTGCAACAGCAGCACAAAGCAGATGAAGACAGAGTTCTCTGAAGGCTTTTGCATATATTCTTACGCACTGATAGTTGCAGCATAAATTGTTCAAATGACTTACAAGAGCAATTGGCAAGATCTATCAAGTTGAAAACCCGCACAGGAGTACCAGCCACCCACTCAGAGATTTATCCTACACATGCACCCACACACTTCTAAGAACATGTATGATGAGAGCCAGTACTTACAATACTCAAGGATAAAGAATATTTAAACGTCTACCCGCAGGAGATGAATTATGTAAGTATGTTTCTAAAAGTTATTATTGGTTCAAACTGTGCGAGATTATCAAACACATAGCCAGTTTTATATCATGCAGCCATACGAAGGCACTGTGCTTTATACCATGCAGTCACAAGAAAGAGAACGATGTATTTATTACTTGCTGTATGTGGATGTAGGATATTTCTAAAGCCATAGTTATGTGAGGTTCAGAAGAACACAAATAATACACTAAAATTGTGTGCAGACAGGAAATATACTTGGGACTCAAGCCTGGCTAGCTCAGTCAGTAGAGGTTGAGACTCTTAATCTCAGGGTCACGGGTTCAGGCCCCATGCTGGGAGAATCAGCAGAAAGGAAAACTTCTGCCTACCCAGCTATTTCAATTCCTGGATCAACTTTCTCAGAACTGGGATTAAAGGCATGGGTCACCACTCTCTGACCTTCATGGCTTGGCTCTTTGGGTGGCTCTGTCCTGTGATATTCTAGACCATTTTTATTAAATATATATCACCACACAGGAAGGCTAAAGCAAGATGGCGGTGAGTTTGAGACCAGCCTAGACTATACGGTGAATCCCAGCTTCAACAAGAGAGAAAGTGGGGGCAGGGAAAAGAAAAGGGAGAGAGGTATTTCCCCTGAAGGGCATCCCCCTCAGGTCTGATGCAGGGTGGAAATTCACTTTTCACTCTATTTCCCCTTTGTACCACTAATTGCTTTACCAGGTGCACACATTATTTTTCCAACTTCAAAACACTTTTAAGAGTAAGAAGCATGGCCGAATAGAAAAGCAATCATCACCATCCAGTCACCAGTGGGCTGAATCAATCCCGACAACACTGGAAGCCACAAAAGGAAAAGTGAGCCCCGCTCATTCCAAGCTTTCAGACTTGAATAATAGCAAGGCATTTCCAATTTCCAATCGCTTTGTTTTTGATTGTCAGTTTCTCTGTGTAGCCCTGACTGACCTGGAACGTGCTCTGTAGACCAGGTTGGACTCAAAATCAGAGACCCATCCACATGTCTTTGCCTCCTGGGTGCTGGGATTAAAAGTATGTACACCACCACCATTTTCCAACCACATTTTTAAGAGGCAGACCGTAATACCACACAGTGTAATAAAAAATTCCAACTAACAGCTCACCAGTACCCATCATATCATATTACCTAGTATTTCTTATGTCCTTTTTAAATGTTTTCTCTGTAACAGTCAGCTAAATGGGGGAAAAAATGAGCTTTTTTTTTTTTTTTTTTTTTTTTACCTTAAAGGAAAAGAAAATCAAATCAAGTATCTGTATCATTTATCTTTGGGTTCACACTGATAAGGATATGGATAAATAGATGTTGAGCACTTTCCCAAAGGCAAACTACTTTTCTCTAAATGTGTATGTATCAGCTCATTTAATTCTGACAGCAAATGTACATGGCAGGTTTTGTTCTTATCCCCACCCAGAAACTAGAGCAAAGAAAACCATTTGTTCCTGCTACAAAACAGATCACCATGAGGTCATCAAGTCTGGCATATGCCACATCCTCGTGCAGATTTGTGAGGTTTTGTTAATCTTTTAGATACATTTATCTATTGTTTGTGGATGGGTGTTTTTGTTTGCCTGTGCACCTGCTACCCTCTGAGTTCAGAAGAGGATGTTGGATCTCTAGAAACTGAAGTTTCAAATGGTTGAAAGCTGCCATGTGGGTGCTGAGAAGCTCAGGTCCTCCGTTAGAGCAGCCAGTGTGCCACTGAGCCATCTCTCCAGCCCCTGTGCATTTTCTTATAGCTATAGTTCATGTATACTTGTCATTTGAAGTTCATTGCCTGACATCATTTGTTTATTCATGACTTCTGTTAGCCAGCCATTCGTTACTACAACAAGTACCAATCAATTTACCAAGAGAAAAGGCTTATCTCGTCTCGGTGTTTAGAAGCTTGGTCCCTGGTGTACAGCTCTACTGTTTCTGAGCCTGAGATGGGACAGCACATCCTCATGGCAAAGTAGTTATGGGAGAGCTAGTTCATGGCTGGAAATTTAAACAGAGATCCCACTATCCCATTCAAGGGCATGCCCTCAAGGCCCTGAAGACCTCCCCCACTAGGCCCAATCTCTTAAAGTTCCGACCACCTCCCAAGCTGGGAACCAAAACTGTAACACTACACTGTAGCACCTGTAGGTTCTACAAATGGCCATTTCTGAAAACACATGGCAGGGTTAGGGTAGCTGTGAATTTAAAAGCTATACTTTCAAAGCCAGGGGGACTGGCTGTGCAGAGGGGGTTCCTTGGGCAGAGTTAAGAGGCCAAAGCTAAGTGGTCACATTCTTTCTCTCATTTTCATCCCTAATTTTCTTAGAAACAGTTCGCTACCTCCACCTCCCAACTGTAGATTACCCTACGGTTCCTCTGTCTCCTGTTCAGACAATATAGACACTGGACTCACACTCTGTCTTGGCAAACATGGACTGATGGCCTCAGCCAAGGACCAACTGAGTACATATCCAGCCTACATATCCAAAGATTCCAAACTCTAACCCTGCCAGAGTGGGGCCACACATACAATATCAAGTTCCATCAAAGGAGAGTGTTTCTATGAAAACCTGCAGGCAATAGCTACTAAGAACCCTCACCTCCTCTGACTCCTTCTGAGATAATGAACTCCACTTAGTGCACAGCGACAGTCCCTGAGATAATCTCCTGCTAGGAGCTCCATCCTGCTAATGTGACTTGGAGGAGATGGACTCCCAATGCTTCAGAAAGAAGTGCTTTAGATTCTCTCATGTAACAGGCTTTTCTCAAACTTCTGAAGTAGAGGAATTAATTACTCAATATATAACAAATGAAGAAATGGTATCATGACCCTCCAAATTCCAAGTCCCAGGCTATATCCAATTGTGTTCCATACATCTCCATCCATCTTTTCTCTTCATATATTATTTAGACGTCAACCCCAACCTGTGAGAATATTATTCCACTGGAATGTGATGTGAATATATGGAAGGCTTTCTACCTCACCATAGGTAGAAAGAACACAAAAAGGAAACTTCAAGATCATGGTCCAAGGATCAACTCTCTTCCTGCCAGGGCCAACAACTTGCTTCTACTAACTTCTAACAACATATAAGAATAATGGCCACACCTTCAGCATGTGAGTCTTTGGGGGATGGAGAGCCAGAGACTCAAACTAAAACAGTGAGAATTATCCCAGCATCTTTTCTCACTCTCATGGCCTGGCAAGTTAATAAAGCATACACACACACACACACACACACACACACACACACACACACACACACACAATGCTTATTGGTTTAGTCTCCAGGTGTACTAGGGTGATGCAATTCAAGAGGAAGGATGTGATCTAAACCTATTAACTTGGATGTGGTTTCAACCCCATAGGACACATTAATTCTATCATCATGCACTAAGTTTAATGAGTATATACCATGTGCCAAGCCCTACAGAGCAGCAGAGAGGTGGAGAAAATTCACTAAAGATAGAATTACAGTGATGTAAAATGCAAACACAGGAGGGAGGGGTTGGGGAAGGGCATGCCAGAACTCTGCACTATTTTTGCAACTTCATGTGAGTATAAAATTATCCACCAAAAAAAAGTTTTATCTTTTAACTTTTAAAAAGGATTCATTTTAGCTTTATTATGTATGTATGTGTATTGCACTTGGGTGCAGATGCCCAAGGATACCAGAAGAGGGTGCTAGATCCTCTGGCAGTAGATTTACAGGTAGTTGTGTGTCACTGAAGGTAGATGTTGGGAACAGAATTCAGGTCCTCTGGAAGAGCAACAAGTGCTCTTCTTAATCGATAAGCCATCCCTCTAGCCTGGTATTTTAATTTTTATTACATCTATTTATTAACTGGAGTGTTGATGTGTACACACATTTATGAAAGTCACAGGACATCTTGCAGAAGTCAATTCTCACCTTCCATCATGTAGGTCCTGGGGAAATGAACCCAGGTCAGGCTTGACAGATGCCTCTGCCTATCTCACTTGCCCTAAAAAGATTTCTTTAAAAATAAAGAAGAGAGCTCTGGGGAGATGGTTCAGTGGTTAAAGACACTGGCTGCTCTCACAGAGGCCCTGAGTTTGGTTCCCAGACTCACATGGCAGTTCACAGTTTCAGGAAATCCAACACCCTGTTGTGGCTTTGCCAGAACCAGGAAGGCACATGGTGCATACATGCAGGCAAACATCCATGTACATAAAATAAGAAACAAATACATCCTTAAAAATAAAGAGGAAACTCAGCTTGAAAGAATCTGTGAAATAAGCAGGTCATGGTAGCCACCGGAACTTGGGAGGCAGAGTCATAAGGTACTCTGTGAATCTGAGACCAGCCTAGTCTAAAGAGTGAGTTTCAGGACAACCAAGGCTACAGAGAAACCCTGTCTCAAAAACAAAACAAAACACACAAAAAATCAAAAGGGAATCTGCAGCAGAATAGTGAACAAGTCCAGGCACATTAATCTAAGAAAAAATAGACAGAAAGCACCTCTGTACCGATTGACGCAGGCTCTTTCTAAAGAATACATCAAAAGGGTTCAGGAGTAGAGAAGTTTGGTAGTTGGGCAGCTGAAGATTCTGTTCAGTCTTGGACCTTCTACTCAGTGACTAAGAACTGAGCTTGTTCCTAGAGATCCTGGTGAGTTCTGAACGAATGTCCAGTGATACCGAGGTAAAGCCACTTGAGGATGGATTTGGCTGTCATACCGGGACAGACTTAGGATCCAAACCAAACAAGCACCTTCTCAAATTTCATTCCCCTTAGAATTCTTGGTTTTTACTTAACATTTATTTATTTATTTCTATTTTACATGCATTGGTGTTTTTCCTGCATATGTTTCTAAATGAAGGTGTCAGATCCCTTGGAACTGGAGTCACAGACATTTGTGAGCTGCCATGTGGGTGCTGGGAAAATGAACCCAAGTCCTCTGGAAGAGCAGCCGGTGCTCTTTACCACTGAGCCACCTCTTAAAATTCTTTAACTATGTACCATATTAAAAGATAAAAGTCCTTATCGATAAAAATACCAATAAAATTTTTTAAAAGGCAAACAATAGATATAGAAGTGATAAGTGTAGTGATCATCATACTTAAGTTCAGGAAAGAAGTTAAGTTTTCCTTCATTTGGGCAACCACAGACGCTTCTTTGAAAATGATGTGATTTAATTTAGCATGGAGGGGGGCTGGAGAGATGGCTCAGTGGTTAAGAGCACCGTCTGCTCTTCCAGAGGACCCGGGTTCTATTCCCAGCACCCACATGGCAGCTCGCAGCTGTCTGTAGTTCCAGTTCCAGGCAAAACACCAAGGCAAATAAATAAATAAATAAAGTTTAAAAAAAAAAGAAACAAAAGATGCTTCATTATAATTTGGCATGGAGGAACCAGCATCAGCAAAACCAGGAAAGAGCTGGGTAAGCGTTAACACTTTTAAAGCAAGAAAATAAAAGACCATAACAAAATCCCTTGGGAAGGTAGTGGGTAATAAAGGTGTAAAGAGAAAGCTGAAGTTTACTAGTGGTAATAACAGGGACCACTCTTTGAAATGGCAGCCAACATGGTGCCTCCAGAGCATCATGTCCTTTCTATAGGTAAGTGCCTAGCCAGATCATCAAGTCGCTAACAGGGTGTAGCGGTTTGAAAAAAATGGCTCCCAGAGGCTCATTGATTTAAAGACTTGGTCACCAGGGAGTGGTACAACTTGAAAGGATTAGGAGGTGTGACCTTGTTGGAGGAGGTGTGTCACCTGGAGGCGGGCATGAGGTTTCAAAGCACCAAGCCAAGGCCCAGTGTCTGTCTTCCTGCTGTCTGCAGATCTGGATGTAAAAATTTTGGCTTCTTCTCCAGCACCATGTCTGCCTGCATGCCACTGGGCTTCCTGCCTTGATGACAGTGGACTAGCCCTATTGAATGCTTTTCTTTAGACCCACCTTGGTCATGGTGTCTCTTCACAGCAACAGAACACTGCCTAGACAGTGGGGTTATCATATATGGGGCTGGTGGTGGAGGACTAGGAAATGAAGGTTAGGAATCTACCTTTTACTGTATTTGTGAGTTTTCATCATTGGAATTTATAGTATTAACCATAATTTTAAAATTTATAATTGTGTGTATGCATGCACTTACAGGGCCAGCCAGGACTACTTCATTTTTTAAAATGTTTAGGGCTGGCAACATGGCTCAGGAGGTAAAGGCCCTTGCTACCAAGGCTGATAACCTGGGTTTATTCCCTAGAACTACATCATGAAAGGAGAGAACTGGCAACAAGCTGTTCTCTGACTTTCACATATGTGTACCTGTGAGTATGTTTGTTCGTGAGCATGTGCATGCACACGTGTGCACACACACACAACTTTAAAAAAAGCAAACAAACCAAGCCTTTATGTATATACTATTAACACCTTTCGGGGCCACTAGTTTCTTGTTGTCATGGTATCATACCTATTTTCCAGGTGAGGAAACAGCCCCAAAGCATAGCTGGAGTGCTGGGTCATGGATACTTCTGCTTGGGGAGAAGTTAGCTGGGGTCTAACACACTATTAAAAAACAAAAATAAAAAATGAAAGACTTCAAAGCCTGTGCCGACTGAGGAAAAATAAAACAAGGAGTGTGGTGATGACGGTAGGTTAGGAAAAGAGAAACAGAGCTCAGGGTACTCCAGAGTTCTTGGAGGCCAAGGAAGATATACAAAAGGGTGACTGGGAAACACTGATGCTTGACAGACAAAGGGATCTGAAGGTCAAGTTGCAGTCTTTAAGGCACAGGGAATCCATTAAAGATTTGACAGTAGGTGGAGCCATTCATTCATTCATTCATTCATTCATTCATTATTGTTTCTTCAGGGGCTTCTATGTGCCAGCTCTAGTGCCAGGCCCGTGAGGAAGACACAAGCAGGGCTGGAGGCGTGGTCAGTCAGGAAGTTCCAATGCTCACCTCAGGGAAATGTAAGGCCAAAGGCCAAACTGGCAGATGCTAGACAAAAAGTGAAGCAAAACAAAGGGAGACACATCCAGGAGCCTCTGACAAGAGACTCTGCCACTGGCTGGCCATGCACAGTATAGTCATGGCAGAGAAGATGTAGGCCAGCCAGCATCGCACACTTGGGCACAAAATGGACATTTATTTGTTGCCTTGGAGGACCTTTGGAGTGGTGAGGGTGAAAAGGAGCTAGAGAGAGCCCCGAGGCTTTCTCTTAAACTGAAAGACAAGCAAGGAAAACAAAAACCACTTAGAATCCTCCTTCATAACAGCCACAAAAGGGATGCATGTAGTACACATACATACACATGGAAAATATGCATATAAAATAAGTAAGAAAATCTTTAAAGAGAGAAAAGCAATTAGAAGCTATGCATACACACAGGAGGCAGAAGTATTGAGTTTAGAACTAGCCTGAGCTACACAGCAAGTGACAGGCTATCCAGGATTACATACAAGACTGTCTCAAAACAAAAACCAGTTTAGGAGATGAATAAACCATAAAGCTAGGAGATCGGCAAGGAATGTGACTGTTATACATGCTCAAGGATGTGAGTCTGACCCTCAGGCCTCATCACAAAGCCAGACACTTGGGGACCAAGAGGGTCCCAGAGCTCAATGATCAATCATCCTAGCCTAGCCTTGTCAGTGACAGGCTCTGTCTCCAAAAGCAAGATGGCTTCAGCCCCCTCCCCCCTCCCCAACAAGGCAAGGTGGACCGTTCCAGAAGACAGCCAAGGCCAACCTTTTATCTCCACACACTTGCATACACATATACCTGCAAATGTGTAAATAGGACCATACATATTTGTGTGTTCATGTGCACACATGAAAATGACTAGCTAAATGTCCTGCAGACTCGGGGAAAGAATTTACAAGGTATCTGGCAAAGTATTAGCATCCAGAATGCATGAAAAACTCCTAAGACTAAATAATAAATGCAAATATAACAATTTTTAAAATAGGTTACAGAGGCTGGAGAGATGGCTCAGTGGTTAAGAGCACTGGTTGCTCTTCCTGAGGACCTGGGTTCAATTCTTAGCACCTACAAGGCAGCTAACAACTGTCTAGCCCTCCAGTTCTAGAAGAGCTACTGCCCTCTTCTGGGCTCTGCAGGTACTGCATACATTAGCGTGTAGCCAAAATAACCATACACATAGAATAGAAATAAATAGCTATATTTTTTGTTTGTTTGTTTGTTTGTTTTTTCCAGACATAGTTTCTTTGTGTAAAACAACTCTGGGTGTCTTGGAACTCACTCTGTAGTCCAGGCTGGCCTCAAGCTCACAGAAATTGCCTGCCTCTACCTCCTGAGTGCTAGGATTAAAAGTGTGCACCACCATGCCTGGCTATATAATTTTTTTTTTTTTTAAAAAAAAGCAGAATATACATTTTGACAAGCATCTCACATAGTAAGATATTCAAAATGCCAATATTCACATTAAAAATGATTGACACCCTTATTATCAAGAAAATTAAAATTGCTTCAGTACAGAGGTTATCATCTGAAATGTCAGCACTCAGGAGGCCTAGGCAGGAGAATCATCATCAACCTGAGGACAGCCTGGGTTGCACAAGGTGTTCCAAGCAAACGTGGAGCTATAGAGTAGGACCCTGTCTGAAAGAAAAGGGGGCTGCAGAGGGATGAGCCAGATGTGATGGTGCATACCTTTAATCCCAGCACTCAGGAAGCAGAGGCACAGATGGATGGCTGAGCTCAAGGGTAGCCTGGTCTACAGAAGGAGTGCCAGGATAGCAAGGGCTATATAGAAAACCAAACAAGCAAAAATAAATGAATGAGATAGATGGATAGATAGATGGATAAAATGTAAAAAAAAAAAAAGAGAGAGAGAGAGAAAAGAGAATAAAAAGCAGTGAGATACTACCACCTACCCAACAGAATAACTGAAATTACTGTCCTACCAACTGATGCCTCTGCAGACTTCTGATCAACACATTCAAAGTCTAAGCCTTTGGAGTGTCTCTGTTCAAGGACACCATGTGCAACTTAGAAACCAAATACACTGAAGGGAAGACAGGATGGAGAGGAAGACTTGAGGAAATAATAAAATAATAAATATACAGTAAGCAATCAACAATAGACAAGATATTGAGTGTGATGTGGCACTTCTGTAATCTCAGCCTGTAGGGCGGAGGCAGGAGGCTGCACACCCTGAGGGAAGGAAGGAACAAGGGAGCACAGGTGTGCGCTCTGCTAGAACTTGCTGCATTTACTGGTGGGTACAGCAGAAAAAAAAATGTCTCTTGGGTTTTTTGAGACAGGATTTCACATACCTTAGGCTAGAGTTCAACTCACTAAATTATGGTGATATATTGTGTAGGTTCTAAAGAAATAGAGTCTGCATGAAGATCAGAGAAGACAGAACCAGACACAGAGTTAGCCACAGAGGTCAGACAGTGGTGACACACACCTTTAATCCTAGTACTCAGGAGGCAGAGACAGATCCATCTAGATCTCTGTTAGTTCAAGGCCACACTGGACTACGTGAGGTTGGTTCAGGCAAGGAGAGAAACAGAGTGTGGTGGTGCACATCTTTAATCTCACTTGGGATTCCAAGCCTCGGCTCCCAGTACTTCAGAAAACCTAACACCAGGAAGGGAGTAAGTAATATGACTGGGAAGGGAAGAGAAAGAGATATAAGGGGCGTGGGTGGAGACAGAGTTTGACACTTCCATTTTGGCCTGTGCTGCCTTTCCCTTCCTTTATTTAGTCTGAAGATTCGTGGAGACAGGATCTACTCCTTTCGACCTGAGGAGTGGCTGGGTGAGAAGTGGCTGTGGCTTGTTTCTCTCTCTCTCTGATCTTTCAGCTTTTCCCCAGTATCTGGCTCCAGGTTTTTATTATACAGTACTAAATAGTGAATAACTTTAAACCACTGATCCTCCTGCCTCCACCCGTGAGAGCGGGTATTACCATCATAAAGGTGGATAGGAGACAGGCCCTCAGATGACAGGCATCTGTAAGAACCTGGAGTCCTATCTGGGGTCTCCTCAGTGTAGCCCTCTGCCTCTGGGGGAATCTCCAAGAATATACATCCGTTTGTCTGATGTCAACATACCGAATACTTGAAAATACTGTATATTGCATGAATTATATCTCAATAAATTTGATTTTTAAAAGCATTTCATGTGTACCAAATCAGCAATGTGAACCTGATAAGGGGAGCCAGCTAGGACACTGAGCACTGAGGCTATTATTCCCTGATGGAAAGAGCATAAATCCATGCACCAACTCCAGCAGCTGCTAGGAGAAATGTGCATACCTTCTCATCTACAAATCAGTCCTAGGTAGATAAATTAAAGACATTTTCCTATCTGCCTGCGCACTGAGACATGAACAGGCTATTCACTGCAGCGCCAAAGTAATGAAAGGTTTCTACAGAGGGAAGTAGAGATACATCTCTGCCTACTACAGTTAAAGTGAAAAGGCTATGAAAAATCAGCATCATAACCGAGCAGGCAAGAGGCAGTCTGGGCTGTGACATCATTTCTAACAGCTGTACACATGGCACTACGGTCTAAGTGCCTGCTGTCACCCAAACACCCACGTTAAAGGCATGGTTTTCTACTTGATATTATTAATGAGAGGTGGTGAGAATTTTACAAGGCAGAGCTTAGTGGGAGGTCTTTAGGTCATTGAGGGCATGGCCTGGAAGTGAGATGCAGGACTAGTCTCTTCCTCTTCCTTTGTGCTTCCTAGCTTTGAGGGGAGCAATTTTGCTCCGCCAGAAGTTTCTACTGTGATCTACTGTCTCACCACAGACACAGAAGAAATAACATAGCCAACCAGACACCAAACCCTCCCCAACTATGAATCTTTTCTCTCTGTAAGACGACTGTCTCAGATATTTATCATAGTAATGAAAAGCTAACAGGCACAGACATACATGTATGTGCATACATATAATTATTCTGGTCTCACTATGTAGCCCAGGCTTGCCTCAATCATGCTGTGTAACTCAGACTACATTTGAATTTATAGCAATCCTCCTGCCTTAGCCCACCAAGTGCTGGAATTACAGGCATGTATTATCACTCTCAGCTTATAAGCATATATATATATATAATTTACTTATTCATATGTATGAAGAGACATGCACATGCCTTGAAACCTGTGTGGAGGTCAGAAGCCCACTTGTGGGGATCAGTTCTCTGCCTGCTTCTCCAGGGCTGGACCTCAGCACAAGTGCCTTTGTCCACTCGGCCACCTCCCTGGCCCTTAAATGTGTATTTAACACACAGAAGTGAGAAGACAACCATTGTTTCAGGGCGTTTGTTTATTCTGTGTGACTGTGTGAAGATGTGTCATTATGATGGCTGAGTGGCCAACTGCTAGGCAGGACAGAATAGGCAGGATTTCCAGAGAGAGGTAAGGAGACCATCAGCAAGACACAGAGGAAGCTGGACATACAGAACGAAAGAGAGGTAAAAAGCCATGTGGTAAAACACAGATGAACAGAAGCAGGTTAATTTAAGTTATAAGAGCTAGTTATGAACAAGCCTAAGCTATCTCCACCTTCAAAGCTCTGGGATTACAGACCAGCACTGGCATATTCTTTGTAAAGCACATTTCTTTTATTTCACATGTCTGATTTATTCTGCTTAAGTTTTGGTGTTATTCAAAGAAAACAACATTTTGACTGGCGTAAGAATTTTTTCATTAAAAAAAAAATGCCTGAATTTTGTTTTACTTTCAAGCCTGTTATATTTAAGAAAAATTCTTCAGATTTACTCTAATACCTTACTACTAACGCTTTTTTAAAAAAATATATAGGTTAATTAAGAAACTGGAACAATTTGCTTAAAAAAAATTGTATACTGTATTGTTGGTGAAATTTAATTTGTATCTTTCTAGGGCCTGAAAAGAATCCTTTCTCATTGAACTTAGTTCTTAAGTGAAATATATAACAATAACTATCAATTAGATTCAATTTGGTCTTTAATTTGCCTTTTGTAATATGAGTCAAAATTCCCCATGCATCATTTATACACCCAAAGACAGAATGTGCTGAGCAGAAAGACCTGGAGCTCCAGTGAGCACACGCTGGGACCAGAAGCTGGCATCCCCAACCCTCCCCCATCATGTCACCAACACCACTGATTTCTCTGTCAGCCTCCCCTGAACTGCAGACACTCTACCTCAGCATATCTAGAAAAATCAAAACAACCACCTAAGACAATTCATGCCACACCACCACTGGGTATGTGAGGTAATGTCTTCCACACTATCTCACACTTGCTCTTGGACGGACGGACACACACACACACACACACACACACACACACACACACACACACACACACACGGTGAATGAAGCAAAGTGACAAGGCTGAAACTGAGCAGTCTCTGACTCCAGTGCATCTCAGACAAGTCACAACCACATCCCTGGCGATCACCTACCTATGGCTGCATACTGTAAGCAAAAGAACAGAAGACTGGATTTCGGTGAAAGGCAAATGCCTGATGTCCCCTGGGCTTTCCAGTACTATCTAGGGTCCCCTCTTCCTTGACACAGAGCTCCTTCCTGTAGAGCTACAATTATTTAATACCTTTGCTGAACACTGTCTGACCTGATGCCCTCACTGGCCACCCTCATCTCCTGACACTTGTGACAATATGGGGACTTTCTGACCTAGACCAACATGGTCTGTAAACCATTCCATAGTTCTTGCCTGGCATTAGTGAACTAAAGCATGGTGCTCTCAAAATGGGGCACCTTTGAACGAACTTAGAAAAACTATGTACCCCATCCAGTATTTTTATTTTGATACAAGTTTGTGTGTGTGTGTGTGTGTGTGTGCGTGTGTTTGTATGTATGTGTGTGCTTGAGAGAGAGAGAGAGAGAGAGAGAGAGAGAGAGAGAGAGAGAGAGAGAGAGATGTGTGTGATGTGTACATGTGTGGAGGGCAGAGGAGGATGCTGAGGTCCTGTTCTTTTATTCTCTGCATTATTCAGGGTCTTTCACTGAGCCTGAAGCTTGCCTTTTTTTTTAAAGCTAAGCTGTCTAAAACCAGTCAGCTAAGATTCTCCTGTTTCTCTCCCAACCCACCCCTCCAACCATAGCACACTAGAGTTACTGGGGTTCACAGCCACACCTGGTTATCTGGGTATAAGGGATCTGAACTCAGGTCCTCAGGTTTATATAGCAAATGCACTTACAAATGGAGCTACTCTCGGCCTGACACTTTTTTGTTTTAGTTAAAATAATTGCAAAGTATGTAAATTATAGCATATTGCAAACACAAGACCTTTATATCTAAACTGAGAAATGAAAACAGGGATGTGGATCAACTGGTAGAGTGGCTGCTTTGTGTGTATGAAGCAGGGGCTTCCATGGCCAGCACTCAAGGAGGGAGGAAGATCAGGAGTTCAAGTACATCATAGGTTACATAGCAAGTTCAAGGCCAGTGTGATGTGAATTAAAACCTAACCTCAAAACAATAAAATAATAAAATGAGTGCTTATTAGTGGACAGAGATCAAACGAAGCATCAACGCTCTCATCACAAAGAAAGGACAAGTGTATCAAGTATATGGGTGACAGGCACGTTAGTTAGCCAATTTAATGATTGCATGAAGTAGCTGGGAAACCCAGCACTCTAGAGAAAGGGACTGGCAGATCTCTGCAAGCTGGAAGGTGGCCTGGTCTACACAAAGAGTTCTAGGCCTGTCAGGGCACACAGGGAGTCTCTGCCTCAAAACCAGAAGGTTTCCATAATTCGAACACATACAAGCTCAATATTACCCTATAAATACAATTATTATTTGTACTTTGGGACAAGTTTTGCAGTGCTGAACATCAAGCCAGAGCCTCCCATAAGCCAGGAAAATACTCTTACCAAGGGAGCTCTTAGTGAGAACGTTTGCCCCAATCCTACTTTACATATTTTTTTTTCAAAGAGAAAACAATGGACTAATGATATCTTCCGTCAAATCAATTCCACTCTTTGTGCTGAAATCAAAGGACTGAGAATCAACTAACTTACAAAAGGATGTGCTACCCAGCATCAGAACTGCGCATCTTTCACTCTGTCAGAAGCACTACCTAAGAAATTACTCATTCGTGTATACATCCCTTGGCTTCTCTGCTTAAAGGCACCAGTTTGGAGAGGACTCGGTAGCACACGTTTGTAATCTCAGCACTCAGCATTTGTGACACAGAAGCAAGAGGATCACTATGACTTCAAGGCCAGCCTGGTCTACATTCCAGAACATTCTATTGGGTAGAGGCTCGTTGGGTAAAGAACTTACCATGCAAGAATAAGGGCTGAGTTTGGATCTCCAATACCCAGAGAAAATGCCAGCTCAGGCAGCTGTACATACTGAGGCAAGAGAAGCCCTGGGGTTTGCTGGCTAGCCAGTCCAGCCAGCTGGTAAGTTCCAGGATTAGAGAAAAATTCTAATGTGGACACACACACACACACACACACACACACACACACACACACACACACACGCTTGTGCACATACACAACTTTTGACAAAGGGTTTCACTGTATGTACGGCCTTGGCTGGCCTGGAACTCACAGAGATCTGACTGTGCCTGGAGTGCTGGGAATAAAGGGAGTTCATCACCACATCCACTACAAATAAATTTTTCATTTTTTAAGATTTATTTTATGTGTATGAGTTGTTTCCCTTACATAGATGTGTACCTTGTGCACATTTGGCTCCTGCAGATATCAGAACTCCTGGAACTGGAGTTACAGATGGTTGTAAGCCTCCATGTGGATGCTGGGAATCGAACTGGGATCCTCTGCAAGAACAGCAAGTGCTCTTAACTGCTGAGCCATCTCTCCAGAGTGCTTTAGAAAAATCAACTGGAAAAGGGCCACAGCAAGAATTTCCTGAAGCTTCCAGAAGACGAGTTTGGATGTCCATACTAAAACTGAGACTTACTTAGCTGGGTTTGGGACATTTTTGTTTCATGTAGGTTTTATTTATTATTACTTATACATGGTAGAAATTTTTGAATTATTTATTGATTCATTTAAAATAGTAATAAATATGTCTGAAAATATAGTTTAGTTGGTAGAGTACTTGCCTAACATGCATGAGTTCCTGAGTTTGATTTCCTGGATGATATCAACCCGACAGGGTGGTACTTACCAGAGCTCAAGAGGCAGAGGCAGGAATAAGTTCCATAGCTGCTGCAGCTACCCCAAAAAGTTCTGTCTCAAGAAGTAGACAAAAGTGGGGCTAGAGAGATGGCTCACCAGTTAACAGGGTTACTGCTTTCCCAGAGGTCCCAAGTTCAGTTCCTAGAACCCATACATGTCAGCTCACTAGTACCTGTAATTCATTTCCAAGACATCTGGCGCCCTCTCCTGGCTCCCACAGGCATCTGCATTCACATGCACATACTCATAGACACACATACAATTTAAAAAATTTTATTTTTAACTGTATGTATATTTGTGTCTGTGTGTGCAGGTGCCCATGGAGGTTAGGGACATGGCCTCCTCCTAAAATCAGAGTTACAGGTGGTCATGAGCCAACTGATATGGGAGCTAGGAATTGAACTCTGGTCCTCTAAAGAGCAGTGTGGACTCTTAACCAATGAGCCATCCTCTCAGGTCATCATTTTAAAAACAAAAACAAACAAACAAAAAAAAACTCTAATAAATTTTTTTTTAGGAAAAGAAATTTTCCTAGCTCTGTCATATAACTACAGACATTTTTCTTTGACACTATACCAAAACTCAAAAGGTGACAGCTTCTCAGAGGATAGACAGCATCGACCTTGGAATTGTGTGGATGTTGTTGGAAAGCACTGGTGTCTTTGATACTCTGGATGGGTTCTTTGGTAGCACAATTTTGTGACATCTGAAACTGATTTAGAGTATACTAATGTGCTGAGCGATGCCGATTATACAATGTTGACACAGCCGTATGCAGGGCTGAGGCTGGCCTGGAACTCACCATGCAGCCTAGGCTGACCTCAAAGCCTCCACCTTGTCACCTCAGTCTCCTGGGTGCTAGGACCACAGGTTCATGTCACCATGGCCAGGAAGTTTACAGTTACTAATTTTTACTTTCAAGATTGAATTTTATCAATAGCTACAAATACTAGCATTATTTTCCTCAAACACCTGAGTCCTTTCAGAGAAAATAAACTGCTCTGCCTCCAACTCTGAATAAAATATTAGAATATCAGTAGTGTTGGGGGGGAAGGGCAGCTGCTGCTAGTTAAGCTCACACCTCAGCCATCTGCAGAGTACTCTCCTTTGAGACAGGCCCAACATGTCACCACACACAGAAGTGCTTTCTGAAGTCTCCCATATCATATACCTGGGCTGGTGTAGCTGCACAGACCAAAGCCAGCACTTACCAGCATGGCATTTCCCCCTTTATTTACAAATAAGGAGTAAGAGTCAAGTTATAATGAAAAGCAATAGTTTAGTTGTTTTGTCTAGGACATTCTTAAAAACCAAGACCACGATGGTAGGGAATACAATGCCTGACACAGTTCCATCCGTGTGCCTGGCACTGGGGAATTGGCTTGACGCTGATACCCTTCCCCAGCCCCAGCTCTGCCCCTATCCAGTGTTCCTGCCCACTGAGGTATCGCCTCTCCCTATCAGCGACCTTTGGTCTCTTTTACCTCCTGGAAGGATGCTGAGGACCAAGGCTGTGTCTTTCTGTGTGCCACAGGGGCAGGTGGGTAGGCACCATCCATACAAACCATTGTACCTTTTGTTGTTTTCTGAAACAGGGTCTTTCTATTTACCCAAGCTGGCCTCAAAAATCACCATCCTCCTGCCTTGGCCTCACAGGCGCTGAGATTATAGAAGTGGACCACCATAGGATCACTTACTTTTCATATAAAATCATAAACTTACATTTTATTTACTTATTCATGTGTGTGCTGCAGCACGTTTGTGGGGGTTGGTTCTCTCCTCCCACTATGTGGGTCCCAGACCATCAGGTTTGGCATCAAATACTTTTTCATCCTTTAAGCCAATGGTTCTCAACCTGTGGGTCACAACCCTTTAAGGCTGAATGACCCTTTCATAGGGGTCACTTAAGACCATTGGAAAACACAGATATTTACATTACAGTTCATAACAGTAGCAAAATTACAGTTATGAAGAAGCAACGGAAATAATTTTATGGTGGGGGAGGGGTCGCCACAACATGAGGGGCTGTTTTAAAGGAAGGTTGAGAACCAGCACTCTTAAGTCATTTTAATGGCCCTAAAATCGCTTTCTGATGTGTTGCTAAGGTACCTGTCCCTGACTTTATAGGACCTAGTTCATGAATCCAGGTTTGGGTTCCCCATCCCCTCCCCACTCAACACAGGCAGGCATTTACCAGCACAGGGTACATGACAGCTGAACTCAGGGTACAGCCACTAACAGCAATCAATTACCAACTGCACCTACTGTACCCTGCTGTCTCAGAATCAACTCCCACGCAGTGAACCTCCAAGGTTTCTGAGATGGAAGCCAGGCATGAATATCTTGACAGAGGACTGTTATAAATGAGGGAAGGAAATGTGATGGATATAATCAAAATGCCTTATATATGTGTATAAAATTCTCAATAGCTGGATAAAAATACTGGGGGGATTATGGCCTGCTGGGCTACATGTCAGCCTAGGTGACTTAGCAAGACCTTGTCCCCAAATAAAAACCAAACAAAAAACTGGCATGAAGCTGAGCATAGTGGCACATGCCTTTAATCCCAGCACTTGGGAGGCAGAGGCAGGTGGATCTTTGTGAGTTCAATATCAGCCTGTTGATATAGTGAGTTCCAGGACAGCCAGAGCCACATAGTAAGACCCTGTCTCCAAAAACCAAAAGATGTATGTAAGTAAATACATATGAATTAGGCAAACCTTAAATAAATAGGATGATTGTTAGCTTATGAGACTTTGATTTCTCTTACCAAGCACAGATAGTAGGCAAAAGTCCTTGGTCCATCCAAACTATGACTAGATAAATTCCAGCAAGGAGAAAGAGGAATAATTAGTGGATCAGGATGCCTCAGCAGGAACCAAGAGCAGCATCTGACATCAGAATCGCTAGAAACAACTGTTAGTTATTAATCTTCTCAGACATTCAAAAGGGTAGTGCCAATGCTATGCTGATTTCTATGAAATAGGAAGCTCAGGTCCAGAGAAGCAAGGAGCCTGAGGATTCTCAACTGGACACAGAGGAAAAGGTACAAGCTTGGGTCAGGCCTGGTGCAAAAGTCTGTTATCCTGGCTGAGGCTGGCTGGATGCTCACAAGTCCTAAGTGGGCTACAAAGCTCAAGACCAGCTGAGGTAACCTACTTAAGATTTTGTGTCAAAATCAAAAAAATAAATAAAAGGATTAGGCATACAACTCAAAGGTGGAACCCTTGCCTAACATGTGTGAGCCTCTAGGTTCAAGACTGCTGAATCACCAAAAGTGTGCACTCAGATCCGAGTGAGGTAATCATTTCATAAGGCCAGGGCTAGGAAATTTCCTCTGTAAGCAGCTAGGCTTTGAGGGACAGACAGTCTCTTTTTGGGCTTGCTTCTTAAGACAGAGCTGCATGTAGCCCACGTTGGCCTTGAACTTGAACTCCTGATCCTCTTGTCTGTCTCCCAAGTGCTGGGCTTATAGGCATGTATCATCGGGTCCTGCTAAAGGTCCTATTATTACAACTGCTCAATTCTGCAAGACAATGTGTTAAAAAAAATCATCATGGCTGCTTTTCAATAAAACCTTAGACATAGATACTGAAATCCAAATGCCATACAATATGTGGTAGTTTGGATGTAATTGGCCCCCATAATCTCATAGGGATTTAGTTCTATTAGGAGGTGTGGCTTTGTTGAGTGGGTATGATCTTGGAGAAAGGGTGTCACTGTAGGGGCAGGCTTTGAGGTTTCCTATGTGCAGGATACAGCCAATTGTCTCAGTCCACTTCCTGTTGCCTGCAAGCTGTAGGACTCTCAGCTACTGCTCCAGCACCTCATCTGCCTGCAGGCCACCATGCTCCCGCCGTGATAATGGACTGAAACTCTGAAGTGGTAATCGATTCACCCCAGTTTACAAGTGTTGCCCTGGTCATGGTGTCTCTTCACAGCAACAGAAACCCCAACTAGGACAGAAAGTTAAGTCACAAAATACTTCAGGGTTTTGTTTTTTAAAATGTTTAGGGCTTTTCTTTGAGCCTTACTAGTTTATATACCAAGAGACCTAGTTTTCCTTTTTCTTTTGCCCTTTAAAAATCTAACCAGTGAGCTGACTGTGGTGGGATGCCAGTATGTTTCATAAACTCACTACCAAACCATATGACTAAAATAGTGGACTGCTGTTTCCCTATGCATGGGTGTAACCTGCATACAGTATGCATGTTATAATACTGTAGAGAACAATGACCATTCAGCCATCCATTTCTTTCTCTGTGCATGTGTGTGAGAGAGAAAGAGAGGACAGACAATAAGATATGGTCTGAGCCTGAGGTCAGAGCTGGTTCCAGTACTGCCAGAACTACACAAAGAAATGCGGCCTCTGAAAATAAAACAAAACAAAAAACCACAAAAGAATTGGAAAAATAAAGCCAAGAAAGTTTATTTTACACACACACACACAAAAGTTTTAAAGTAAACTACTGAACAAGCTTATAAGGTAACCCCAGTTACACATACTTTTAACATATGTATAATATACTCTTATCTACGCATGTGTTTGCATGTATGTGTGCATTTCTTATGTGTACAGTGCATGGAACATTCCTGAAAGAATACTCAGATCCCGGAAGCACAGCAAGTGGATCAAGAGTTCAAGGTCATCCCAAGCTACCCAGCACAATTAAAGCCAGCCTGGCCTACATGAGAGGCCAGGAAGAGAACCCAGGAACTGCACGCCCACCCCCACCAGGATCACAGGGCCTGCTACTGCTTGACATTCTACATGCCCCCCAAACACAAATGGGAGAAGTTTTCATTAAAAACAGATAAAAAGACCATTTCAAATGACTTGCTCACCAAAGTGAGAAAAAAAAAAAGCCCTTTATTAGAAAACAAAAAGAGGCATTGACAAAATAAACCTTCCACAGAACCGTAGGACTGGCAGCAGATATAAAACCCTACCCACACTTAGAAGTTCAGGGTGAAAGAACAGGGCTTAACTGAGGCCCTGGGTGATGTCCAATCTTATCAGAGATCTATTAATTACCAACTTGTGCAAACACTGCCTTATCTATGGAGACAATGTCTGTAGACCTTCCATCTGCAATTTCAATACCGCTCTTATTTTAAACATACTCTGAAGCCTATTGGGTTTATGTAATATTGAACACAAAGGCAGGGAAATAACACAATTGATTTTGAATTTTCCATCACCTTAGTGTTTTGATTTGACTACTGAAATTTTCCTAACGGGGGCTTAAAGTAACACAAGAAGGTTAAACATTTTACCATCTCTTCAAATTCTTAGCAGCACACACAACAAAGTCATACAAATTAAAGATCAAAATCCCCACATGAAGCAAATGTAACAAAGAACCACTAAAGAATAGATCAAAATTATCATAAAGCTTTGCATGACAAACTGATTTAAAGCTCAGAACTCATCTAGTCAGACCGATGAACGGACACGGACCACAGATAAAAGGAGCAGACACAGCTGTAGTACTGGACCTGCATGCCAGAAGTCAGACCTTCACATAAGCACCCATCAAAGGGTATACATTTATAAAATAGGCACCAATATTTAGTCATTTTTTTCATTTTTTATAAAAAAGGATTTAGTTACTTTTATTTTATGTGTATGATTTTTTTTTGCCTACAAGTATGCCTATGTTCCACAAGCATGCAGTACCTTTGGGGGCCAAAAGAGGGCATCAGATCCCCCTGGAACTGGAGCCACCGTGTGGGTGCTGGGCACAGAAGAGTACCAAGTGCTCTTAACCACCAAGCCATCTCTTCAGCACAAGAGCTACGTAACTTAGGGTGGTCTCAAATATGCAGGCTTCCTTCCTCAGCTCTCTTAAGTGTTGAGTTTAAGGATATATGCCCCCACACCAGATTGATGTTTAGTAATCCTACAAGGTAACTTGTCTATATGCTTCAGTGCCAAAAAGAACAGGACTCTCTTTTAGCAGGATGAGAATCAACTATAGATCTAGAAGGTAAAACTGCCTGGAGAATCTACTTTATCTAACCACTCAGATAAACAAGAACACACTTGCACAAAGTTTATTAGTCACATTTGTTTATCTGGGGACCTGTAAGTAAATTCACTACAGACCTTTAACTAAGATGGCATCACAGTCCTCTCATCAAGATGGCTTTGTTCATACAGCATGGGAAACATTCTCTGATTCCTTTCTCATCAACCTTCTGGGGTCCTCCTCCTCACAATATCCCCAAAGAGGAAGCAGACTCCATAGAAAAGAACTATATTCAGTACTCAGTATGTGTGGGCTGAGTGGTCAAGCTGGAGGCACTGTGATGCCTGCAGGCCTGTGGACAGCTTCACTCAGTCACACCTCATACCTTCATAGTCCAGCGAATCTTGCATAACAAAGGTCCCCAAGGCCAGGTACTGAAAGACTGGCTTTCCAGCCTAAGATACTATCTTGGTAACAGTTAGAAGGTGGGGCCTACGAGAAAGTTATTAGGCCACTGGGATAGTATCCTAAGTGGGATATTGGGACCCTGACCCCTTCTTGTTGTGGAATAAAGATGTGTTACATTTGTTGACACTGTGAAATATTTATTTAACAATGCAAAGATGTGCTACATTTGTTTAACTCTGTAAAGCTGTGTTACTCTGCCTGTCCAAAACACCTGATTAGTCTAATAACAAGCTGAATGGTCAATAGCTAGGCACGAAAAAGAATAGGTGGGACTGGTGGGCAGAGAGAATAGATAGGAAGAGAAATCTAGAGAAGAGGAGGAGGGCACCAGGGGCCAGCCACTCGACCAGCAATGAAGTAAGAAGGAAAGAAAGATATATAAAATAAAGTAAAAAGTCCAAGGCAAACTGTAGTTAAAGAAAAACAGGATAATTTAAGTTAGAAAAACTGGCTATAAACAAGCCAAGCTATAGCCGGGCATTTATAAGTAAGAATAAGTTTCCATGTATTTATTTAGGAGCTGAGTGGTGGCCCCAAAGAATAAAGAGGAAAAAAATAAAACAACCAACTATACCTTCCGACTCTCTTTGCTACCTGGACATGAGGTGAACATTGTCCCATACCCTGACCTCCAGCCATGATGGGCTGTGCAACAGGCCCAAAAGACCATGGATTAACTCCTAGAAGCCATAAGTCAAGATAAACCATCATTCTTTTCAAGATGCTCCTCTTGGGTATTTTTCCAATGATGGAAAGCTAATGCACCTGTAGTAAAATGGAATCCACCACTGGCCTAAGTCTGATCTCTTCTCACATTCTCCACAACTGTGCCCCTGGGCCGAAGCTCGCCTTCCTGCCTGACAGGTCTTTTAGTATCTGTGTTGGTCCCCAAAAGGATGGGGACATGGCTTAACAGGTGCTTGCTAGCATGCATGCAGCCCCTGGGCTTAATCACACACACACACACAAACACACACACACACATATAATCTCAGAATACATCAGAATATATATATATATATATTTTTTTTTTTTCTTTAAAAACCTCCAGGGTTTGGAGAGATGACTTAGTGGTTAAGAACACTTCTTGCTCTTAAAGAGGTCCTGGTTTCAGTTCTCAGAACCCACCTGGTAGCTCACAACCACCCATAGCTTCAATTCTAGGAGATCCTATGTCCTCATCTGACTTCCACAGACACCAGGCATGCATGTGGAGCACAGACATATATGAAGGCAAAACATACATAAAATAAAATAAATCCAAACAACAACAACAACAACAAAGTACTTATGGGTCTGGAGAAATGGCTTAGCAGTTAAGAGCACTGACTATTCTTCCAGAGGACCTGAGTTCGATTCCCAGCATCCACATGGCAGCTCACAAATGTCTGTAATTCCAATTCCATGGGATCTGACATCCTCACACAGACTTCCATTCAGGCAGAACACCAAAGTACTTAAAATAAAAATAAATAAATTGGGGCTGGAGAGATGGCTCAGCGGTTAAGAGCACCGTCTGCTCTTCCAGAGGACCCGAGTTCGATTCCCAGCACCCACATGGCAGCTAACAACTGTCTGTAGTTCCAGTTCCAGGCAAACACCAAGGCAAATAAATAAATAAAGTTTAATAAATAAATAAATAAATAAATAAATCATAAAAACTCCTTCCAAAGCTTATGTCATGCTTGAAAGAAAATACAAGCTCCTTCTACACAGGGGGTTCGTCTACTCTCAACTTCATAAAGAATTAATCCAGAACTTTATTTCTAAGAGGTCTTTTAACTGTATGGTGGTTTGAAAGAAATGGCTCCCAAGGGGAGTGGCACTATTAGAAGGTGTGGCTTTGCTGGAGTAGGCATAGCCTTGTTGGAAGAAGTGTGTCACTGTGGAGGTTTTATATATGCTCAAGCCACGCCCAGTATCTCAGACCACTTTCCATGTCTGCCTGCATGCCACCATGTTGCACCATGATGATAATGGACTAAACCTCTGAAAATGTAAGTCACTCTAATTAAATGTTATAAGAGTTGCTGTGGTCATGGTGTCTCTTCACAGCAACAGGAACCCTAAGAGAGACTGCCAACAAAAGATGCCAATCTGTAGAGATGGTTCTTAGTAAGGTACCTACCACAAAACCAGATTCCCCCAAATCCACATAAAAGCAGGGCATGGCAGCCCAGGTCTGTAATCCCAACACTGGAGAAGAAAGTTTCTAGCTTGCTGGTCTGTCAGTCAGCCTAATGGGATCCAATAGCTCTAGGTTCAATGGGAAAACCTGTGTCAAATAGTAAGGTGGAAAGCGACCTAAGAAGGCATCTGACTAATGTGGGATGTCTTTATGTATGCTGTGAATACCACTGGTTAACAAATAAGCTGTTTTGGCCTATTGCAAGCCAGCCTATAGGCAGGTGTGAAATCCAAGCATAGATAAAGGGGAAGGAGGGCGGAGTCACAGAGATGCTGACAGCTGCCACCCAAGGAAACAGGATGTAAAAAACCCACAAACTGAAATACACAGATGAGCTAGCTATCAATAAGCCTGAGCCACAAACCAAACAGTTTGTAATTAATATAAGCCTTTGTGTGATTATTTGGAGCTAATCAGTTGCTGGACCTTGGGAAGGACAGGTCAGAAACTTCTGGCTACATCTGACATCAACTTTTGGTCTCTACATGTACATGCACCTGTGACCCACACATACACCCATGCATACTCTTCTGTGTGTGTGCACATTCAATGCCCACACCATGCATGGTAGTAGATGTCTGTAATCCCAGCATGTATGTGTTGGGGGGGGGGCGTAAAGTCAAGCAGAAGGATAAATAACTCAAAGTTATCTTTGGATACAATTGAATATCAAGCCACTCTGGGCTATATGAGATGGTGTCTCAACATTCACCCTCCCTTGAGCTCCTAATGGAAGGGAAAGTATGTTTCTAGCTGGTCTAGCTGGCATGTAGTAATACACACCTGTGATCTCAGTACTAAGGCTGAGGCAGGAAAATCATCAGTTTGAGCCACATAAGATTGACTCAAAAATAAAATGGTAGTGTGTATGTGTGTGTGTGTGTGTGTGTGTGTCGGGATGAATGAGTTTACCTGCTTTCAAGGGCTCTTCTTCAAATCCAGCATAGGAGCTACAGTGTGTTTACGAGGAAAGTCATCCAGGAAAGCCACGACAGATGACAGAGTACAAACCCCTCAAGGTTGGGAGGAAACATCTCATTTAGGGCAGCCCATAAAGGCTTCTAATAGAACCTGAGTTGGGCCTGAATGATGGTTTCATTAGCTTAAGAACTGCATTGTGAAGGGCACAGGCTGGCTTGGGGACAAATAAACAGGCCAGGCCAGACTGACCGAGCCTGTGAGTGGTACTGAGTGTTCCCAGCTCCTGGAAGTCAGCCTGGTCGGGCCCTATGGTTTCCATCTTCACAACACAAGTTCTCAGAGTGCACGCAATGATTTTCCACCTCTTGTTTTGGCAAGGCTGGGAATTGAACCCAGGGAGCACAAGCAATTTAGTATTGAGCTAACATCCCCAGGCTTGCTGCATGTTGGGGGAACAGTGTCTCACTGGGCTGTAGCTCTGGTTTCACTATGTTGGAGCACAAGCTTCAACCCTTGACCTTCCTGCTGTCACCGGAGGAGTGACGGCTGTGTGCCCCACGCTCAGTTATTGTTCTTGTGTCCAATCTCTCCAATCACAGTACATACTTAACACCCTCTCTACTTTTACGGATAAGCTCTCCGCACAAATAACAAACCAGCCCATAGGATGCAAAACATGGATGCAAAACATCGAGTTCTTCACATTATTCCTATATGCTCTCTAGCCACCTCACACTCTAGCACTGCAGTCTCACTCCCTAAACATAACATACAAGTTTCATGCCTATGCCCACGCTGTTCCTTTTACTGGAAAACTCTATTTTGTTCTTAAGCAAGACACAGAACGGTACAGGTTGCATAAACCAGTTTATGTAAGTGACACCCCTGTCAGTGTTGGATAGTGCACAACCTTTTTAGGATGGCTTGCTTTGACCCTCTGTGACCTTGACAGCTTTTTCAGAATAATCCGACTCTTAGAAACCCACTGTGCCTCGGAGTCTTACATCAACTTTCTTTACAAGAAAGTTACAGTATTTGGAACAGCTACAGTGAGTAGAACATGTGGAGAGTAGAAAAGGGCACTTACAGGATACAGGATGAAACAATACTGGTGAGGTGTGAGGCTGGGATGTCAATACATGGCTGGACAGTTGCTTAGCAGGTTGTTAATGTCAAGTTTCCAGAGAAAGGAAGGAACTTTGGTTTGATTTAGAGGATTCCTAGTCAAAGGACCAGAAGTATGTAGACTCCGTTTTAGCTGCCACAGGCTGGCAGAGACTGAGAAAATATAAAATGCCAGCGGAGGCTCCCCTGCTAAAAGAGAACAGTGAGGGGCTTCTTGTACAATTGCAGCATCCTCAATGGGCTGTCTTCCAGTGTATCTGGGATTACAGACACTGGCTTTCTTATACCTACACTTGTAGAAAGATGCTTAAAACCGGGCCATTAAGCCAAGAAAAACATGCATTTGCCTGAAATATCTGTGTATCTAGGAAACAGTTTGACTTGAATAATTATATACATACTTAAGATACGTATATACAAATTAAAGCCTTACTCCGCCTTCTCTTTTTCTGCAGTCTCTCTCTCTCATCTCTGCCTCTTCCCTCTCTCTCTCCCCACCCCCAAAGTATCACTAAGTTCCTGTTCTTGCTTACTTATGGTTAGTCAACTCCCTCCAAATCTGCACTTAGCAGACAATCCTGTTCCCTTTGCTAATGAGTTTGGTCCATCACTAACCTTCAAATTCTACATCCACTGATAAATCACTTCAAAGCCAGTCAACTCATGGCTCGGTTTTCTATGAACCACCCCCCAAATTCAAGGTCACTTTATTTACATAGAAAAGTTAATTTCATTGTATTATTGGGGCACCACAGACGTAATTCTTATCTGTGAATTGAAAACATAACTGAACACACACAGAAACCTTATAATGAGTTTCCTAATTTCTTTTCCAAGCATAGATCTTGGATTTCAGGCCAAGGTGCCATAATGGTAATGGACTCAGCTACCAGTTCACTGTATTTACTTCTCAGACTTATACAGAAATCTTTACTCCCTACAGGAAGAAGATTCTGTGGAAGCAATCCACTGCTGTACCAGAAACCACCACCATCTCTAACATACCCAAGCCCATCAGAAGATTACCAGAAGATCAACCTTGACTTGAAAGTGAACAGAGGAAAAAAAAAAATTTCAAACAGAAAATGACTGGAGAGAGGAAATCTTCAAAGAGCTATCAACAAACGGTAAAAAAGATTACACAGTCTGGGTTTTATGCCCAAAATGGCTGTCTCTTTTGGAAGTCCAACTTTGGTCTGCTTATTCCTCCCACCAAATATGCAAAATAAACTCACTTGGTCTAAAAACAGAAGAGTGTTATCGACATTAAGAGGTAAGTACGAACCCAGGGAAGAGCCAAGTATTTTCCTCTCATCCTACTAGAGGAGGGAGGGAGGAGAGACATCTGCAGCTACCGAATTCTTGGGGAAGTTTCGATTTTTCTTTTCTCCCAAGATACTAGTTTGCGTTTTCTTCCCTGCACTGAAAACCCTCTGAATGAAACCATAAACCTTTAATACCACACAGTGGATAGGAATTTGCTAGGCCCATACTCAGTCAGAAAAAAAGAAAAGAAAAGGGCCCAGGCATCCATTATTCAGAGTCTAACACTAAATTAGCCTCCTTTATAATTCGGCAATTCCATCCCAGCACACATTATGCCAGGGGCAGGGTGTACAGAATGTGTGGGCAGTGCAGACCACATTTCTACAGAACCAGACATCTTCTTTTCCAACACTACTCGTATTGGCACATATTTCAAAGTGCTCTTAGCTCAAACTGAATCATCGTGTAAATTGTTGTATATTAGCAATAAAAGTTTAGAGAAATCTAGTTAAAAGACTGCTATTTGCTTAGAATTAAACTACAAAGCCTGGGGGGGAGGGGTTACCCTAAAAGGTGAGGCCCAAGCACACTGGCTGGCTGTGCCTGGAAAAGAGGGGCGGGGTTGGGGCACCACGCATCCCTGGGTTGGAGAGCCAGGAGCCTCCTGGGGCAAGAACAAGCCTGGCAGGGTCACCAGGCAACAGGACCGACACTGGACAAACGGACGGCACGGACGGAACGGGACGGGACGGACTGGACGGGCAA
Organism: Sigmodon hispidus; assembly: GCA_004025045.1. Classification (NCBI taxonomy): domain Eukaryota; kingdom Metazoa; phylum Chordata; class Mammalia; order Rodentia; family Cricetidae; genus Sigmodon; species Sigmodon hispidus. The sequence goes on along the minus strand of PVIH01008372.1, from coordinate 42,786 downwards.
AGAAGCAGTGCGTCCTACCCGGAGGGCTCCCTCCCAGGGCTGGCGGAGTACCTGCTCCGGTCATCCAGGCTGCGATTGTCGGCGGCCGCCGCACGCCAGTCGGGCAGCGTGCTGGCGCACAGCACCACCATAGACACGATCACGAACACCACGGACACGCTGGCCAGAATCTGCGCGGCCAGCGACGACGTGGGCTCTTCGAAGGTCCGCCGCATGCGCTCCAACCAGCGCCGGGAGGGAGCCGCCTCGGGCCCCGCAGGGCGAGCCTGCTCGCGGCCCAGGTCGTCTGCCGCGTGGAAGGTGTGGGTGTCTGACATGCGGTCGTCTAGGCGGCGCTGGCAGCAGTACTCCAGGTGCGCGCCCTCCAGCCCCCAGTAGATCATCTCGTTGTAAAAGGAGAGCTCGCACATCCGCGGCGCGAAGCGCAGCTTCCCGTGGCCGCGCACGTACAGCAGGATGAAGCCGAAGGCCTCCGAGTGTCGGTCGAAGAAGTACTCGTTGCGCTCCCGGTCGTAGTCGTCGCACACCTCGAGCACGTCGCGCTCCGAGCGGCAGCCGTGCAGCCGGCTCACGCGGCGCAGTGGGAAGTCTTTGAGCAGCTCCCGGGACAGCGAGTACCGGGCACCGCCCACGTTCAGCACCACCGAGGCCGCCCCGCTGCGCACGAAGGTCATGGCTGGCCGCCCCGGGGGGCCTGCCCACCGCGCGCACGGGATGGCCGCGCCGTCGGGGCCCGCGCTCCCCCGGGGCAAGCGCCCCGCGCCTCCTGGGTCCCCCTGCGGTGTCAGTGCCGCCGCCCTGCGCTCCCAGGTTCGCCCTTCGGAGTCTAGGTAGTTGTCCGCGGCTCCAGGCGGTGCCGGCCTCCCGGAGGGCGCGCGTTAGCCGAGGCGCTGTAGGCAAGGTTCCCCCGTCCCCGGTACACGCAGCCCGGCCGCCGTCCAGAGGCGAGAGGCAAAGTGAGCGGGCTCAGCGGCGGCGAGGAGCGGGCTCCGGGAGGCGGGGGCGGGGCCTCCCTCACCGTCCTCCCTCGCCGTCCTCCTCCTCGCCCGCCGGCTCCGCGCGCTCCGCTCCCTCCGCGCGCACCTCCCGCCCGCCCGCGCCCGCACCTCCCGGCTCGCTCGGGCTGGGATTCCCCGGCGCCCCGCCCCGGACCTTGGGCTCCCCGCCTCGTGACGCCGTGCGCCCCCGCCCGCAGTGGCCGCGGGGCGTGATGCTAGCTGCGGGGAGCCCCAAGGCCATCGGGATGACCCGCACACCTCCCCCCAGGCTTCTTTTAAACCGTCCCCGAAGGGAGGGGCGGGAAGGAGGGGTGCAGAGATGAGGACCAAGGTGCAGGGTTTGAAGTAGGGAGCAGACCACGTTTGGATGAGCAATTGCCAGAGACCGTTCGGAACCCGGGTCGGCTTCTAAGGCTGCCCCAAAGGATTACTCAAAGCAGGCAACCTAGTTGCGGCTTTGCCTGCCGACTTTGCACTTCCTCTCCCGCGCGTGGGGCGCCCCACGTGCGGTGCGCTCCGAAGGCGGCCACGCACCCAGCCTTCCCCCACCCGCTCCGCGCGTGATTCCATGGGTCTGCGGACCCCCACCCCTACTCCCCGTTTCCAACCTCGGGTCCTGAGAGGGCGTCTACGCCGCTCCCATGGAGTGGGGAGGCAGTCTGGAGAGAATCTTTTCGCTGGCAAAACCGGAATGTCTCATTGCCTCGGTCTCATGCTATCTCGATGTCCACTCCTCCCCTCCCCCGTTGCACCCCCATGCGACTGCGGCACGGGCCCTCCAAAATGCAGGGAGCTTCTTAAAGCCAAGGGGAGAGGGGTTCGACTTGGCAAGCATCTTTGTAAACAGCAGTTCACACATCCGACTCCGGCAGCCTAGCCCGTCAAAGGCAAGAAACAGGTGAGTTGTATGTAAGGGAGACGATGTTAGGGATGCAAATGGAAGGAAAAGAAATAAGGAGTGTGCAAGGGTGGGATGCGGTCCTATGGCCACGGAGTACCTGGGGAAGGGTTTTACTTTCCTCTCCAGTTTTCGTAATTTTGTAGGACTGCCCCGTGCCCACTAGAGGTCACTATAAAGAGTCATTTGCTCTGGTTCTAGGGAAGATACTTAAGGAAAAACACAGCCTCTTGCAAATTTGAGTTCTGTCTCTTGACAAAGTCACCCTCGGAGGTTCTTAGGGAATGAAAATCTCTGTAAGCTGTTTATCCCTAGACGACTTTTTTTTTTTTAAAGCACTTAATGTGATTAAAAGCTCAAAATCAAGAGTTGTTTATCAGCTAAGTAGCTACTAAAGCAAGGAAAACATCCTGAAGGAAGTGATTTCAGTACAGACTGGAAAGGAGGTGTTGGCGTGAGTTGGCAGAAAGGACGAAGGATTCCAAATAGCAGGTTAGCCACTGTAAAGAAAGCTAATGCATTTGTCTGGCTAAAACAATGGGAGTTCGTCGACCTGTGTCCGTGCTGGGCAATCAGCAGTGGGATCCCTGGAGCTTTGATAGCAGAAGTGGCTAGATGAAAGCCTTAGTTGAGGAAGATGCTCTGCTCTGTGGGTTATATACTAAGGCCCTTTCAGCAAACCAGGAATAGAAACCCCAACCTCCTGTCTGTAAAAATGAAGGCCAGATATGAGAACTCAGGCCAGTATCTAGCAGGTCTTGGTAATGGATAGATATATCATAGGACATAGTGATGAAAGACGGAAAAAAAAAAAGCTAGCAGGTGAGAGCCAGCCAGCAGCCTGGCTTCACACCAGTAAGAGCAAATTCATCAGGAAGTTGTTTAAAAATACTTTCTAAAAACATCACAAGCAACAGGATAGCTATTGTGTTTGTTACTTGCTTGAACATTACTATATTTATTTCCTGTGTTCTCTATTCAAAGTCCCTTTCCAGTCTGCTGTTGGAAGCAGTTCGAGAAATATCTCTTTTTAAATTAAATTTGAGCTTAAAAAAACAAATTAATTTGGTGACAATGCAGTTTATGTTTCATAAGTATATTTTCACAGTATTTCCTGGCGAGATAGGTTTAAATCATTCCATTTGTTTCAAGTGTAATATTCTTAGTTGATCGTAATATCATTAGCCGCTATGGCAACAGCTATACCCAAATTATTTTCTTAAACAAAGTGTACAGGACGATGCAGAAGTGATGGGTTTGTCACAGCATAATCTGGTTTAAGAAACATTCTTGAAAACAATCCTATTTCATTGCACTGAGAAGAAGATTATGCTGAGAATTATTGCACCTAAGTTTTCGTCTGGGTTCCGGATGGTATCTAGGGCCTTCCTATATAAATCCCTGGCATGCATTATAATTTGAAAGCATCAGGCAGGATTTGAGTTTGAGAGAATCTGGAGGTTTCGTTCTCAGTTTATCAACCCATTTTAAAGAGGAGTAACAGGTTTGTGGCAGATGTGGCTGGAACTTGCTGGAGATCCTCTAGCATCAGAATCGTGACAAGAAGCAGGCTTAAGCCACTCCCATCTCCAGCATCTAAACTGTTATCACATCCATACCCTTCTTTCCTGCCTGAGTTAGCCCATACAATGCCACCAGATGTTCTATCCGTTTCCCCCCAAGGCATCCCTAGTTCAGACTCTAAAAGGAAACCCAGAAGCGGTGGCATATGCATGTAATCCCAGCACCTGAGAAGTATAGGCAGAAGGATCAGGAATTAAAGGATAGCCTCAGCTACTGCTGAGTTAGGATTTGGGACAAGCCTGGGCTATGGGAAACCATACACACACACACACACACCACATCTTCAAAAACTATGCTGGAAATACTGCTTAGTTATTAAGGTGTTTGCATCCATGAAGCCCAAATCAAATAAACTGGATTTAGCAGTACATTCCTGTAATCCTGGCATTCAGATTGTCCAAAATGGCTGTTGGTTCCATCATCGCCTTGCAAAGCTGGCTGCACAACTTATTTGCCAAGTGATATATACTAAGTCCTTTAACCTTTGAACCACAGCTTTTCATGCATAAAATGGAGATAAGGATTCTTATATTAAAAGGGTGATATGAGTGTAAAATGAGATTAGATAATGTCAGGACATTAGATGGCTCAGTGCATGATACTGGAAAAATTACATTTCGTGTATGTTTCCACTAGTCCACATAAGCCATGTCACTGTAAAGTGAATGATTCGTATAAAAAAATAAACACATTCACGAGTAAGTAACATAAAACATTAATTGAAAAGTTCTGTTCTTTATTCTGCTCACTCTGGGTTTGAAGTGAATTCCTACACCACTGGTGTGGAGATGGGGCCATGCCCTGCCCTGCCCTAAATTACTCCATGTTATGCAAAACAGAGGTTTTTCCATGCTATGCCTTGCCCTGAGAGACTCCATTTCCCAAGTAGCTGTTGATTCCATTTTGAGTGCAGATATAGAATCTGGTGGATTCTGCATCTTAGTGGGCACATCGGCACCATCTGTCCAGTCCAGCATCACCATGAGGCACCTACTGAAGAATGGCTTATTCCTAAACACTAAACAGGTGCCATTTTCCAAATTTATCAATGAGACTGGAAATGCAGGGGCGTGTGACCACAGTCTAATCATGTCAGAAACTGGAAAGGTGGCTTGATGGTTAGAGTGCTTGATGTGTGAATATGAGGGGCTGAGTTTGGATCCCTAGAGCCCACATATGTAACGCCAGACCCATGAGTGTTTGCATTATCCCAGTGTTCCTATGGTAAGATGGTGGGATATACAGCAGGAAATGAGAGACTGCCTCAAACAAGGTGGAGGTGAGAACATATACCGGAAGTTCTCTGACCTTGATGAATTTACTGTGGCAGGCACACACCTGTACTCACATGAATACACATATTTACACACACACACACACACACACACACACACACACACACACACAGAGCCCAAATAAAGATAAAAACAAGTCCAAGAACTTAATGGGCATAACATGCTAAGGAAAAGATATAGCACCCTCTTCTGGACTCATGAAGGGGACATCTAACAAGCCTTTCATCCCAGTTTCCAGGTGGTAGATCTCTGGGAGTTCAAGGCTAGCCTGGGCTACATAGAGAGTTGCTGGACAGCCAGGGCTAAATAGAGAATCCCTGTCTCAAAAGAAAAAGAGACAAAAGGAAACAAAAAATACATTCAGTGCTCCCTAGGTGTTCTACCCACCTGCCAACTGACCACCTGGGGTGTGACTACTGTCCTAAAGACTGAGCTGGCCTAGTCTTCACAGATGGCCAGACTGAGAATTCCTTCTGTTCATTCAGCTGTCTCAATCTGACCTATCCTTCACCTCTGTGACCTGCATGGTCCCTCCCATGTTGCATTTTTGCAGCTTGACTTGACCCTGAGGCTCAACTCAACTTTGACCCCAGCAGCTGCCCTGGGGTGCTGGCTCAGCAACTCTGGCATATCTCTTAATAAGTTACTTATCTGCTTGCCCCACTACCACCCAGACCCACCATAGTTTCCTTTCACATCCTTTGTGTGTGAGGAGGGAGGGGCGGTGATGTGTGGCCTGAGAGTTAATATCTGCAATTAAAGTTTGAATAAAAGAACCTGTTTCAGCTGGCAATGGAGGAACTTGGGATTGCCTGGCAGAATTGCATCAGTAGAACTGATGTACTTTTTTACATCAGTAAAACAACAACTTTATTGTTTTTCAGTGAATTTTGGGATTGTGGAGAGATAAGAATGTTTTCATTTGTATTTCTGACATAGTGTGCCCATGACAACTGGGCCCCATGTGACTGGCTATATTCAAGCACTCTGAACGCCTTGCCTGCCCAGAGCTTTGGAAAGGGGAAAGCCATATGGACACTACTATTGTATACAGGTTGCATAGCAATTCTGCCTGCTCTACTGTTAATTCATATTCCTGGGTACTGTACGATAAAATAAAAACAAGGTAAGTTCAAAAGCACTTATAAAATGAAAATATAGCCTTTAAACTTCTCTGGTTTTATGTAATGAAAGATTGTAAAGGCTTGCCCAATATATGCTGTTGAAAATAAATGCTGTGACTTTGGGGGATAGTGCCTTATGCCAGACTCTACCCAGTACTCTTCTCTGAAGAATTCTAGGCTGGGGACTGGAAAGATGGCTCTGTGGTGAAGAGTACTTGCTGGTCTTCCAGAGGTCCTGGGTTTGATTCCCAGCACCCACATGAAGCTGACATCTGTCTGTTACTCCAGTTCCAGAAGATCCAGTGCCTCTATGTCTCTTTCTGCAGATGTAATAATCAGGCAAAACACCCATACACATGCAAATAAATGAATTATATATGACATATATATCATACAAATAGAGGGGAGAATTGTTTGATTCATTTAAAAAGAAAAATAGATGGCTGGACAAAATGCAGAACATCTACAATTTCAACTACTCTGAAGACTGAGACAAAAGGATCTGAGTTTGAGGCCAGCATGAGCAGTATCCAGAGATCCTGTCTCACAAGTGAAGAAGATTGATGGATGAGATTTCTTAAAAGATTTGTAAAATGGATGTACAGGCAGTTGCTTCTCAGTCAAGGAATGGGAGAATGAAAAAGACATGAAGTATACTTACTGCTTATTGTTAACATGTAATTTTTCTAATTCTATGCAATGGTTATGTTTTTAATTTTAAAAGGGAGTGCTGGAGAGATGACTCAGAGGCTGAGAGCACTGACTGTTCTTCCAGAGGTCCTAAGTCCAATTCCCAGCAACCACATGGTGGCTCACAACCATCTATGATGACGTCTGGTACCCTCTTCTGTGTATTGTATACATAATAAAATAAATAAATCTTTTAAAAAATTTTAAAGGGAAAACCTGGAGCTGATTACCTGACTCAGCACATAAAATCACCTGTTGCATAAACCTGACAACTTGAGTGTGTTCTTTCTTACCCATGGTAGAAAAATACCAGCATGTGTGTCCATAGTGCTTGTGTATGCATGTATGCGTATGTAAGCACACACAGTAATAGCAAATATAACAAAGTAAAAAGCTAGTTTAAAAATGTCAGCACATATCTTCCTACAAGATATGTTTTGTTTAGGATGTTCTTGTCCCATTCCAGTACTGGATATTGAGCCAAGGGTCTCGAACTTGTTAAGTGCAGTTGTAGCACTGATCTCCACCCCCACATGCCTCTGGCCCTGTGGTAGTTTGAGGAGTTGCCCTGTTGGGGTAGTTGTGGTCTTGTCGGAGGAAGTGTGTCACTGTGGAGGCAGGCTTTGAGGTTTCATATGCTCAAGTCACACCCAGTGAGACAGACCACTTCCTGTTGGCCCTGAGTCAAGAGGTAAGAACTCTCAGCTCCCTCTCCAGCACCATGAGCCTGCGCGGTGCCTTGCTTTTTTTGCTATAACTATACTGGACTAACCCTCCGAACTCTAAGCAACCCACCCCAATTAAATGTTGTAAGAGTTTCCCTGGTCATGGTGTCTCTTCACAGCAATAGAAATTCTAACTAAGACAGACTCATTCTTGCTGTACCCTCCATGCCAGTGAGCCTAGGCCTTGGCACCTGCTGCTTCCTGTGGTTAGCATACTGTCCCAGAGCATATGTTACTGACTTCTTGTTGAAGTCTGCATGCAAATGTCACATCCTCAGTCATTCCCTGACCATCTGCTTTTTTCATTTCTTTAATCTTACTTTTTTAAAAAAAAGCAACCCTAGGGCTGGGGAGTTAGTTCAGGGGATATATTGCTTGTTATATAAGCATGAGGATTAAAATTAAGATCCTCATAAAAACTGGGCAGGAACAGTGACTCACTTATCCATCTATCCCCCAGAAGGTGGAGACAAGGGATCCTTGCAAAATAGCTAGACTAGGGAAATTAGCAGGCTCCAGCCAGAGACCCTGCCTCAGTAAATGAAATGGAAAGTGATCAGAGGAGACACCTGGCATCAACTTATGGCCTCCATGCATGCACACATGTACACTCACACATGAGAATATGCACATAAGCATACACACACATACACCATACATAACCCCCCCAAATTAACTTGTCCAAACCTGTAGACAGTTCAACATCAATAAACTTTAGTATGAACTAGTGATTACAATATGTCCAAGCAGAGCCCTCAACTGTAAAAAACCCTGGTGTGTGATGCTGGTTACAGGGGAGGCTGTTCTGGGGGGATGGGCAGCGGGGGGCGGCAGATATCTGTACATCCTCAATTTTGCAGTAAATTTTAAACTATTCCAAATGTAAACTTGGAAACGTCATCTTGTTCATGCACCTTCCTGTTGATCACCTGTCTTCCCAACAGACCTCCCTCTCTTCCTTTGGAAGCAGGGACCCTAGGACCAGTTCTCATCCATGGCAGCTTCTAGACCAGTGTGCAGTAACTGCAGAGTGAAGGCATAACTGGTGATTGCTGTTTGCTTAAATACTGCTCTCTGAGTGCTGAACTGGCACAGGAAACAAGGCTGGAATTAGACATCTGGGGAAATTTGGGCTTTTTCTGAAAGCCACTTTAATTTTGGCATATTGGTGGAGATGTTGGCGCTGCTTTTCCCCTGAGCCTGCAGAGGCTGCAGCTTTAAGCCCTGCAGAAGCCCTACTCGCTGGTTTGACAGGCTCCCACCCCATGTCATTCACTCCCTACCCAGCAAATGTTCCAGTCAGGAAAGTTCCTGGGCTCAGTTCCAGTCAGTTCTGGGTCCCCTCGCCCCCAGGGCTGCTCCTGGAGAGATACTGTTAAAGGAGTAGAGCACCATTGCAAGGAAAGGAGAGCCATGTGCTGTGGAGTTTACCTCTTCAAAAACGCACATTATAGAGCGCAGCTCAATAAAACCATTTGTGTGTGTGTGTGTGTGTGTGTGTGTGTGTGTGTGAGAGAGAGAGAGAGAGAGAGAGAGAGAGAAAGAGAGAGAGAGAGAGAGAGAGAGATGGTATATTCCTGCAATCCCAACACTTGGGAGACTAAGGCAGGAAGATCCAGCATTCAAAACCAACCTGAGCTACGTGGCAATATTCGGTCTCAAAAATACAAAGAAGAGAGATGGCTTCACAGTTAAAAGTACTTGCTGCTCTTGTAGAGGACCTGGGTTCGGTTCCAACATCTATCTAGCAGTTCACAGACACCTGATCCAGATGAGCTGATACCCCCTTCTGATTCCCTAGAAATATGAGCAGTAAGTGTTCATGCATGCTGGACTGACATCTCAGAGACCCTTCCTGACCTGGGTATCCAGAGGGAGACACCTTCCAGCAAAGGCAACCTTGAGCCTAGACAGAAAGGAAGTGGAAAAACCTGGCAAGAAATGGAAATCCCTCATCCTGCCACATTCACACCACCCAAAGGAGGGTTCCACACAGGAGAAAATCAAAGACATGTTCACAGTGGGATTTCAAAACACCTGCTGTTCTTATCCTTCTGCCCAGCAGTCCCGTTCCAGCCCACAAGCCCTGCCCTCGTCCCGCTGGGCTATCAGTTCTGCCTCAGGAGTGACTGAGCCAAGCTTAGTTTCTGGAAATGAGCTTTGCATTGTAGATGCAACTACATTCACATCAGCCTCTTGAGTAACAGCTGACACACTCCAGCAGTAACTAGATTTTCCATCAAAATACAGGATTTAAAATGAAGTTTTGATAGTATTTGATTTAAGAATCAGTCCCAGTTTGTCCGGTTTGTGAATGAGGTGTTTGGTTTGGTTTGGTTGGGTTGAGTTTTTTTGTTTGTTGGCTCGTTGGGTTTTAAGACAAGATTTCACAGTGTAGCTCGAGCTGGCCTCAGATTTCTTCAGCCTCAGCTTCCAGGGTGCCTGCTTTCAGATGTATCTGTTTGCTGAGGTAGCAGAGGGAGGCTGAGGCTGGCTTGAGTTTCGTATTTGGCTGAGAATGACCTTGAGCTCCTAATCTCCCGCCTTCACTTCCTGAGTGCTGGGATTTCTTTCTGTGTTTAGTGGAAGATAAAGATCACTCAATTTTGATGTTTGCAATCCCATTGTCTTTCTATAAGAAACCTCAAGGATTTGCCTCCCTTCCTTCCGACAGGTTAGCAAAAGTAACGAAGTGTAAAGGTGCATGTGAATCTAGAAACTTTGCAAGATGGTTCCTGTTTGGTTTTGAGAAGGCGGGGTCTTGCAGTGTTTCTCAGGCTACCCTCAAACGTCTGGATTCAGTTGATTCTCAGACTGCTCAGTAACGGGTGTGTCAGCACCTGGGATAACCAGAAGCGGATCACTGCACTGGACAGGTTCGCATATTTACTGTTACTGTTAGATTAGTGTAGAAGGCAGGGCATCTGTGTAGAGGCCAGAGGACAACTTGTGAGAGCTATCCTCTCCCAGTGTGTGGGTTCTGGGGATGGAAATCAGGTCAGCAGGCTTTCAGTGAGCATCTTTACCCCTAAGCCATCTCCCTGCCCCTAACTTGCACTCTTTATTTTATTTATTTTTTATTTATTCACTCATTTATTGAGATGGGTTCTCACTGTACAGCCCTGGCTATCCTGTAGCTCCCTAGATAGAACAGACTAGCTTCAAACTCCCAGAAATCCAACTGCCTCTGCCTTCTGAGTTTTGGGATTAAAAATTAGTGAGCCGCAAAAGAACCAACTGAACAATAAAGAGGCTGCATGCTTTTAATCCCAGAATTCAGAAGCAGAGGTAGGCAGATCTTTGAGTTCAAGACCAACCTGGTCTACCAAGTGAGTTCCAGGACAGCCAGGACTCACAAAGAAACCTTGTCTTGAGAAAAAGACAAAAACCACAAACAAACAAACAAAAGATGTGAGCCACTGTGCCTGTCTAACTTGAAGCTAGATTTTTTAAATTTTTATTGTATGTTTATTGGTGTTTTGCCTTCATGGATGTTTGTGTGAGGGTATCAGAAGCCCTGGAATTGGACAGGTGTGAGCTGCCATGTGGATGCTGGGAACTGACCCGTTGGGAGAGTAACCAGTACTCTTAACCCACTGAGCCATCTCACAAACCCCTAAGAGGTTAAATTTTAAAGGTTGTTTTGAGAAAATGTATTTTGCTTAGGATAAGGTGAATGTGGCCTGGGTTAGGGAACAGAGCTTATTCCCCAGCAAGAGACGAGACAAGGACCTGCTGGAGCTCTCCCAGCCTTACAGGATTCTTCCATGCAGCCTCCTGGGTAATTTAGGAGTCTGTCTTTTCTGGCTGAAGGAGCCGTGCCCTGTGCTTAACTTTTGCTAGGGCTTCACGTCTTCCAAGTAGGATTTTTCCTTTCCGGAGAAGAATAATCACGAACGGGGATCTCTGTAGCTGAGGAGCTTTTTGTACCTTTCACAGTCTTCTCTTGTGATGGATGAAACTGCAGGAACAATCAGAGCAGATGTCAGTGTAAATCTCAGGAAAGAGAAGAAAACAGACTTGCCAAGTCTTCCTAGGATGCCCAGGCATCCGCGCCTCCAGGTACAGAGTGTGTTTAGCTTGGACAGTCCTCCAGGGATTATCGAGCACTTGATAGCTATTCCAGTGTCTATTCCAATAGCGATGGATACTTGTAGAGAGACAAATTGTGTGTGACTTCTATGGAGTCAGTGTTTAGTCAAGATTTGGAATTTACAGTTCGCTGTACTTTCACCCTAGCAGCCAGCTCAGGAGTGAGATTTATATTCTGAGGAGATTAGACATCACCGAGACATCCTGACGTACAATTCCCCAAAGGAAACTCCAGTTTTAATGGTGCCAGGAAAACTGAATTTTCCCAGACTGTGAAAATAAGAAGTGTACAGTAATATTGCCCTGTCATTTGAATTGGGCCTCTTGGGCTTCCATAGAAGGATGTTCCAAGCTGCCCTCTTTACTTTACTGGTTTGATAAAACCTCTTCTCATTGGAGAGGCTGCCATTTCCAGCTCCTCCTCCAGGGAACATCCTAGCTCGCCTTTGCCTTGGAGAGGACCTTGTTACATATTGAAGGTATTCTTGATTTAGAATATCTGACCTTTACTCAAAATTTCAGAAAGAGTTAGGCAGGCATTGAGTGTGGGCCAGTCAGTCTTAGTTGAACAAATACTCTTTTTCTTTCTGTACTGAACTGAGGTTGAGATGACGTCATACTAGATTATCCAGACTGGCCTTAAATTTATTCCTGTAGCCCAGGCTGACCTCAAATTCTTAATCCTCCTGCCTCAACCTCCTGAGAAACTGGGATGACGTATTTGCATCACCAAGCTGGGCTAAACAAATGTCCTTTGAGCCAGACATCACTTGATGCTGGCTCTCCCTTTAATCAGACACAAACCTCCCTTGTGGCTACACCATTTTAAATAGATTAATGCTCAAAACACTCTGCAAGTGTGGCAGAGAATAGCAGATACCCTAGAACAGAGGTCAATAAGCTATTACCTGCTTTCTTTTTCTTTTGTGAGGCTAGATAAAACCTAGGGCCTGACAAACACTAAGTGTAGTGGGATTTAAGCAGGTTTGGGATTCCACCCATGACCTTCGAAGCTGTAGCCTTGGGGCATGGCCACGACCAGCTAAAACATCAGATTGACCACAGTGCCCTCTCTACATTCCCACCAACTGAAAGAAAGACCTGTTCCATCTAGACGAGTGGACTATTCCAACATTCCCTCCATTAATTGTCATAAATTGCTTTAAATAAATATTAACATTAATTCGTTTCCCTGTGATTATTACCCAGTTACATTTGGCCCCCTACAACTAAGTTCAGTCATGTCTCCACTGTTATTTTATCTGCTTGATTCTTTAGTTGGCTTTTTTTTTATGATCCATTATTAGCCTTGAACTCAAAGCAATGCCCCTTCCTCAACCTGCTAAATTCTAGGGTTGCAGGCCTATTTCCAATAATGTATTTTTTAAAAACTTATTTTATTTTTATTATTATTAGTGTGTTTGTACGCATGTGTATATGTGTAAACTAAGGTGAAAGAATGTGAAGCACATATGTGGAGTTAGAGAATAGGGGTTTTGAGTCCATTCTTTTCTTATCTTTGTGGGTTCTAAGGATCAAATTCAGGTTAACAGACTCGGAGAGCAAGTGCCTTTTAGACACTGGACCATCTTTCCAACTCCTAAATGACCTGTTGTTCTAAATGAAGTTTATTCAGCATATGACTACATCTATCACTCATTCTTTTAGAAGTGTTTATAATGATGCATACTACAAGGGTAGGCTCAAGAGTTGAGACGGTAATTATACAGCCTTCAAGTCCTAAAGCATTTACTCAGTGCCCTTTGTGGAAACATCCATCCATCCCATCTCCAGAAGAAAATGAGGGCACACACACACACACACACACACACACACACACACACACACACCACGTGATGAAAAAAAGAAAAGAACCTTCCTCGGAGAGCCACTAGGAGGCGTGAGAAGAACAATGGTCAGGACAGGAAATTAAGAGATGGCTCAGAGCTCTCCTGGCCAATAGTAGAAACACTCCCTAGGATACATCGCCCCGAGGAAGAGGGCAACCATGTTTATTAGGGCACATAGAACAAAACCCAAGGTTGAGCTACAGAAATCAAGGGACATCAGAGCGCAATTAGGAAATGAAGCCCAAGTGACTCGAAGCTTAGAGGCGAAGGCTGGAGTCTCTGAGGAGAATCAAGAAAGCCATAACAGGCCGGCTAGCATCTCCATTTGAAGTCTGTCAGGGCCTTGAAGGACCCCGGATCCCAGTGAGACCCACCAGTGCCGCCACTCTTCCACATCAGAACTGAGAGCGCAAGAACCCAGGTTTGCAATCACAGTTCTCTCAGGAAGGGAAGCTGTGTGTAGCCTTCTCATCTGCGGCACATACTGCAAGGGTGAGCAGAGCAGCTGAGTCGGTTGCTCTGCAGACCCAAGTTCCTATGCCTTTTTAAACAACTCTGCCCCTACTCTTGCTTTGTATATGCCCTACTGTGTGTGTGGTTGTTTTTCTTCTTTTGCTAGTGATATGAGGTCAACCTATGGCCTTGCACAGGCTAGGCTAGTGCTCCCCCATGGAGCTGAGTCACAGAGCCTCCATGTTCACTTTTAAAGCTCCTGAGAAAAACTCAGTGTGCATTTGTTATATTGAAGGGAGGGAGATTGGGGGCCACATCTGGGCTTCAGTGGCATCAGTAGGAAGAAATCACAAACAACAGAAATTTGACTCCTTCTTAGGATCCCAACATTTTCAAAAGATAGACATACTTTCTTGGAACTCAGGATTTTTCTGGTTTGGGTTTCCAGCCTAACTCAGCCACTGAGGTGTCCCAAAGTAACATTCTCTCCTTCCTCAATAATTTTTTTTTAAGATGTTTACAGGCATGTAAACTCAAAGTAAATGTCAGAGCTTTGTTTTTAAAAATGGCCTTGCCCTTGTATCAGGGTAGGGGAACTGGCTGCAAGAACAGACACTCCAGACAGTAAATACAGTCGCAGCATTTCCGGGCATCAGCCAGTTCTTCCAAAGCCTGCTTAGCAGCTTTATCTTATTTTATTTTTATATTTGGAGTCTCACTTTACAGCCCGAGTGTAAAGAGAAGACTAGGTTATGCTGTGGTGCAAGTTACTCCCAATTGTGTGATTTGGGTTGTAGTTTCTTTGAGACAAGGCCTCCTGTAGCCCAGGCTAGCCTTCATTTTGATAATTGGTTGAAAATGACCTAGATCATCCTGCTTCTACTTCTCCAGTGCTAGAATTACAGGCATGTGTTAGCCAGCTGGCTTTATGTGGTACTAGGGAATTGAACCTAGGACTATGTGCATGCTAGACAAACTCTGTACAAACTAAACTACATCCCCAGCCCAGTGTTTCTTTGTGTGTGTGTGTGTGTGTGTGTGTGTGTGTGTGTGTCTGTGTATATGTGTGTATGTGTGTGTATATGTGTGTATGTGTGTGTATGTGTATGTATGTGTGCATAGCCACACAAGTGGCATGGTTTAGGTCTAGACATAAGAGAACAACTTTCAGGAGTCAATTCTCTCATGCTATCACATGGGTCTGGGGATTGAACTTGGGTCCTTAGGTTTGGGAACAAATGTCTTGACCTACTGAGCATCTCGTTTCTGTCTTCTTCTTCGAGGCCGGGTCTCATGTAGCCCAGATAAGCCTGGAAGCCGTTATACAGGTGAGTTTTTGCTCCTCATGCCCCCACTTCCCAAGTGCTGAGATTACAGGAGGTCACCATACCCCTATGAGTGACTTTCCTTTGAATACTCCATTTATAAGGAACTGCGGAGGCCTGATAGATGGCTGTAACTGTTGTAGTATGAGTTTGTAACCTAGCATGCACGCGTGCCGCGGCGGTTGGAACCTGGTTCGCACCTGAGGCTTTTGTCCCCCAAAGAAATGAATCAGACACTTATATTACTTTATACTGTTTGGCCCATGTCTTATGCCCATTACTAGCTAGCTCTTTCATCTTAATTCAACACATTTATCTTTCCACCATGTGGCTCACCTGGATTCCTACATGCTGCTTCTTGGGGGGTGGGGCTGGATGGAGACTGGCTTAACTCCACCCTCCTTCTCCTACCTGGCTGCCTCTGATTCTCCACCCATTTCTACGGTGCCGTGCATGGGCCAAATCAGTTACTTTATTTACAGCATACAGAACATTCCACCACATGTAACCTCAGCCCTGGGGATGGATCCTGGGAGCTCACTGACCAGCCAGGAAGCCAAAAGATGAAGCTGCTGGTTCAATGAGAAACCCTGTTTCAAGACATTAAGGCCATAAGACACATGACATGACATTATACTCTGGCTTCTGCATAAGCACTGTACACTCATGTGCATATATCACTCATACATATGCATACATTTGCCATATACACACAAACATACCACACACACACACACACACACACACACATACACACACACACACACCCCAGATTGAAAAAAAAAAGAGCCTAAAATTGCCAGCAGTCAGCTTCAAAACAAATTGGCTTGGCACTATGTGATAACCAATGAAACTGACATAGCTTGTGAGTTCATTATTATGCAATCAGTTCTGACATGAGACACAAACATGTCCACCTGTGTTTCTAGCATATAGCAACTGCGCTCATGAAGTCAAGAGCTCCTGAGACTCACTGTTGCCCGGCTCGCTGCAATTAAAGCTGCAGCAATCCTCCTTCAGCCTTCCAAAACTTAAAATTAAAGATGTGAGCTATCACATCCAGCATGTAGTAAATATAGAGAAAAGGCAAAGAGAGGAGGATTATTAAAATATGCAAAGAAATCAGGAAGACTAAATGGAAAGGAAAAGACACCTATGAAAAATTAAACCAACTTACCCTAGACCAGCAAATGACAAAGGATGGAAATATGTTCAGTAGATAATGCCTAGTGTCTAGAACTTGAGGGTGGAGGTTGTTTTGTTTTGCTTTGAGATAGGGTCTCTACATAGCTCTGGCTAGCCTGGAACTTGCTATGTAGCCTAGGATGGCCATGCCCCACCAGGCCTTGCCAGATCTGCATTTTAGTTGTTTTGCTTTGTTTTAATTAAAATGTGATTACATCATTCCCCATGTACCTCCCTAAAGCCCTCCCTGGCTGCCACCTTGCTCCCTCTCAAATTCATGGCCTTTCTTTAGTTATTATTGAGATATATATTTATCGATTATATGTCATAATATATAAATATCATACACACATAAATATATAAATAGAACCTGCTGAGTCCAGCTAGTGCTGTTTGTATGGATGGTTTCAGGGCTGACCACTTGGTATTGGATAACCAATTAGGTGACTCATCGCTGGGTAAAATCAATTATCCCACTCTCCAAATTTCTAGGTTGACTTTAGTTCTTTGTCTAGGGGTGGGACCCCAGGGGATTCCTCCTTTTCACATGGCAAGTCTGTTGGTGGTGTTTTTGTTCAAGTCTTGTTTAGGCAGCCATATTGTTGTGGTAACATGAGTGAAGCCTTCTCATCATCTCTCCCCTCCCTTTTTCCCTCCCTCCCTCCCGTACTTCTTTCCTTCCTTACTCTCTCTCTTTTTTAAGAAAATTTATTTATTTTGTATGCACATGCCAGAAGAGGGCACCAGATCTCATTACAGATGGTTGTGAGCCACCATGTAGTTGCTGGGAATTGAACTCAGGACCTCTGGAAGAACAGACAGTGCTCTTAACCTCTGAGCCATCTCTCCAGCCCGCCTTCCTTCCCTCTTTTCTGTTTGGATTTTTGAAACAGGGTTTCTCTGTGTAGCCCTGGCTGTCCTGGAACTCACTCTGTAGAGCAGGCTGGCCTTGAACTCAGAGATCTACCTGCCTCTGCTTCCCCAGGGCTGGGGTTAAAGGTCTCACCACCACCCAGCAAGTTCCCATCATTTTTTAGGATACACAGTCTCACAGCCTGCTTTTGGGTCCTCTGGCTTTTGCCATCTTTTTGATCCATTTTCTTTGATTGTTTTAGATCTTGATTTTAATACTATTCTCCAATAAAAAGAACTGAGGCTCCTCAAGAAAATAACTAATAAATAAAACATGCAGGATGAGCTTGGAGTGGTTTACAGTTCCAGAAGTCAAAGAAGAGCTTAAGGTCTGAAGATGTAGCTCAGTAGGGAGCGTTCTCGTCTGGCATACACCAAGCCCTGAGCTCAATCCACACCCTAGGTTAGAGTGGTAAATGTCTGCAACCCCAGCACTGGGTAGGTAGAGGCAGAGGTTTAAGGTCATCCTTGGCTATATGGCAGATCCAAGGACAGTCTGGGCTACATGAAATCCTGTTTCAAAAAAAAAAAGCTGTTTAAAAAAATAAGTAATCTGGGGGCTGGAGAGATGGCTCAGCGGTTAAGAGCACCCTCTGGTCTTCCAGAGGACCCAGGTTCAATTCCCAGCACCCACATGGCAGCTAACAACTGTCTGTAGTTCCAGTTCCAGGCAAACACCAAGGCAAATAAATAAATAAAGTTTAAAAAAAATAAGTAATTTTATTGAAATATCACTGTGCCATAGATGAATCAACCTCAAAGCTTCTAATGGCCAAAGCTAGACAGTTTGAATAACAAAGCAATATTGCATTGAACTGAAGTATAAGAAATAATCCATGAAACTATACTTAAATAAAGAAATGATTACATAAATCCAGATAAAAGATAAACCTTCCTTGTAGAATAATTTTAATAATTTATGTAGCTAGGCATGGTATATCTACAATCCCAGCATTCTGGAAGCTAGAGCAAATTCAAAGCCACTCAGGGCTCCTTGGCAAGTGTGAAGGCAGTCTGGCCTGCATAGAGAAGCCTTATCTCAAAAGATAATAACGATTTACGTATATAGAAACCCTGACTCAGTGAGGTGATAACTATCTAGTCCTTAAATTGATGCAGCTCACAGTGACTTTCTTCAAAAGAATCCAGGGTAGAAAGGTAGGGTGGATTGATAGTTTCACCATGTAGCCCAGGCTGGCCTTGAACTCCTGGTACTGGGATTATCTGTGTGTGCTACTCACCAGGATAAAACAATCATTCCTAGTACCATGTTGGTATCTTGGCCTTCAGCAAACAAACTGAAGCTTCTGAGGTTCCCTGCCCCTGACCTGAAGTTTGGAGACAATTCACGGGGTCATTGCAGGCTAGGTGGGTGGCACCTGGGGTTTTCAATCCTGGCTAGGGGCTGACTGATAGGGGCTGGCAGCTGGCCCAGTGAGGGTGAGCCACTCTCTCCTACCTATAAAAGAGGGACACTCAGTGACTCAGTAAAGAGCCTGAGGGTTGGATAGCAGAAACCAGAGCTGTTGTAAAGGTTCTGGCCCCAACTTTCCCAGCCTGGGCCAAAGGCTTAGTCTCACTCTCGGCCCCACTTAGCCTCAAATAATCACACACAGGTTTATATTATTTTTACGCTGATTGACCAGGCATATAATTTGCTAGTGTTTCTCTCAATCTAACTCATCTTGTTTAGCTGTGCAGCTCGGTACCTTTTCTCAGAGCAGCATTTCAGCTTCTTTCCTCGGTGTCTGCTGTCATTTCCTCGGCATGTCTGTGGCGACTCTCTTTGGTGGCTCTCTGGCATCTGTCTGGCTTCTGTGTTTGCTCTGAGATGTTCCTGAGTTTTCTTAGCCTTGTAGCCCCGCCCACACTTCCTGTTTGCCTTTGGCTGCCAATCAGCTTTTTATTAAACACATAGGCAGGACAAATATTTACATCACCAGCATAATCCCACCACCCAGAGCATTACCCCAGAGACTGTGTCTAGGAACTCCCACTGCTGCCCAGCTCATTTTGTCCTAGATTGATTACCTTGTTTAATTCTAGAAGTCTCCCCAAAACTTTCTCTTAAATTCACAATTTATATTATTTTTGAAGCTGAAAGAAAATTAACATAAACTTCATTGTATATTTATTAACTACCTTTTCTATGTATACTGCACTAGGTTTTGGGGATTTGGGAATGCACCAGTGACTTATACGGTGTAGGATTTTGGTTTGTTGGAGTTATTTTGGTGTTGGGATGGTAGAAACAGGGACTCAGGATATTGAGAATGCTGGAATAGAACAGCTAGGCTAACACCCCTACTTGTTTGCTTTAATTTGAGGCAGAGCTCACTAACATTAATTGATCAAGTTGTTCTTGAAT
This sequence comes from Sigmodon hispidus, assembly GCA_004025045.1. Classification (NCBI taxonomy): domain Eukaryota; kingdom Metazoa; phylum Chordata; class Mammalia; order Rodentia; family Cricetidae; genus Sigmodon; species Sigmodon hispidus. The sequence goes on along the minus strand of PVIH01008372.1, from coordinate 23,287 downwards.
CTATTTATGTGTGTTTGTTTTGAGGCATAACTCAAATAGCCTAGGCTGATTTCAGACTTTTTATATAGCAGAGGCTGGCCTTGAACTCCTGACCCTCCTATTTCTATCTTTCAAGTGCTGAGATAACAGGTGCGTGCTACAGAGTCAAAGATAAATTTTTAATCAGCCTGTATCCCAAAGGGACTTTCTAGTTCAGTCTCCATTCCTTGAACTTGACTCAAAGTTCTGGATGTGGGTTGATTTTAGCACCATTGTGGGGTCAGAGACTGTCTCCCCAGCCCATTCTCCTTTACTTCCTAAGCATTCTGTTTTGAAAAATGATACCCCAAAGTGTGACACCACCACCCCAGAGTGCTTGGACCTGAGGTTTCTCTAACCTCCTTCTTTCTCTCTGAAGCTCTACCTAAAGACAGATTCTCCAAAAGGGTCAGGGACCCTCCCAGGGGACCTCATCGAGCAGGGAGGAGACTAAAGGCTGACACTACAGGTCTTGCCACAGTGGCGCCATCCCCCTCCCCCATAAGCAATAAAGCTTGTTATTTCAGCATCCTGGTCACAAACACTCCTTTGCCACACAGAAAGAACTGCCCTGTGCTGAAGGATACTACCCCACGGCAATCTGCCACTACCTTTAGGGGTGTCCTAGCACGTTTAGGGGATCCCTTTGCAGACAGCTAAGTCACTTCTGAGAGATGGAGAGCTGAAAGGGGTGCATTGAAGCCTGCTCCCTTTGGGGGACAAGGTGACAGGATCCCACACAAGGTCTCCATTTATTTCACTGCTGCAAGAGAGACTATAGGCCTTATAGGCTAGGACCATATCCAATGCCACATGAGCAATTTGAAACTTCCCATCATATCAGGGTTACAACACCGAAGAGAAACAAAAATTTAAAATCAGTTAGATACATTTTCCAAAAATAATGAAAATGCTAACATTTCCAGTAGCCATAGTGAAGGCGTGGTGAGCTGTGTGCTTCGGCTGGGATTTGAGTAGTACAGCTTTGACCCCAAGATGCTTTGCAGGCTCAGCACATGTCCCACCATTGAATTTTCTTCTGAGCTCCCTCACCCGGATTTCTTCTCAGCATATATTAAATACTTTCATTTCAATCTAATCTACTCAGTATATGAAATTATAATTATACAAGATGAAACATAATCAATAGAAAACTTATTACTGCGGTATTATACATTTTCCATGTCTGGCAGTTCACAGCTGTGTGTAACTCCAGCTTCAGGGATCTGATGCCATTTTTCTGGCCTTCATGGGCCCCTTCACAGAGTTAGCATGCACACACACAGCATATGTACACACAGACACATAATAAAAATAATGGTGATAATTGAGAGTCATTAAGATGCCTCCTCTGGTTAAAGGGTCTTGCCCTCAAATCTGAGGACCCAGGTTCAATCCCTGGACCCCACATAGTGGACTAAGAAAATTAATTCCAGAGAGTTATCCTCTAATTGCTATATTCATGCATGACACATGCACCCCAACACACACATATAAGGAAATTAAAATATAACTTGAAAAATATAAGGCAAAGGCAGGTAGATCTCTGTGAGCTTGAGACCAGCCTGATTTATACAGTGAGTTCCAGACCAGCAATGACTATATGGTGAGGCTCTATCTCAAAAAAACAGCAAATGAACAAACAAAACCACAGCAATTTAATAAACCAGTAATTTGAAACAGTTTTCTGTAAACCAGGCTGACATCAAACTTCCAATCCTTCCTCTTCCACATCCTGAGAACAGGAATCTCAGGGGCGTATATATGTACTCACATATACAGGAATACAAAATAAGTAAATAAATCTTTTTTTTAAAAAAAAAAAATCAATTCAGGAGCTGGAGAGATACTCAGAGGTTAAGAGCTCTGACTGCTCTTCCAGAGGACCTGAGTTCAGTTCCAAGCAACCACATGGTGGCTCAGAACCATCCATCTATAGTGAGATCTGGTACCCTCTTCTGTACACTGTATACATAATAAATAAATGAATATAAAAAAATCAATTTAAAGGCTGAGAGTTGGCTCAGTAGTAAAATACTCACTGGACAAGCAGAAAGACCTAAGTTTGGATCCCCAGCATCCATGGAAAAAAAAAAAACAGATTTGGAGGTACAAGAGTATAGTCCCAGTCCTGGGAGGTAGAGATTGGAGGAGCCCACAGCTGTTGGCTAGCCAATCCATCCACTTGATGAGTCAAGGTTTAGGTAGAGACCTTATCTGGGATGCTTGACTGCTGGTATCTTTACCCATGAGTTGAGCTCCAGTCTTAGAACCCACACAGTGAAGGAAAGACTCGACCCCAGAAAGTTGACCTTGAACCTTGAGGTGTTTGAATGAGAAACCACCTGCCCCCCATAGGCTTAGAGGCTTGAATGTTTAATCAGTAATTCATGGACTGTTTGGGGAAGGATCAACAAGGGGTGTGGCTTTATTGAAGGAAGTGTGTCACAGGGTGGATGGGCTTTCAGGTTTTGAAAGCATATGCCATGTCTGTCTGTCTGTCTCTCTGCTTGAAGACCAGGATGTAAAATTATCAACTACTGCTCCATCACCATGCCTGAGTGATTCTCACCATTGATGATCAGAGACTGACTTAAGGTATAAGTGAGCCCCCAATTAAATGCTTTCCTTTATAAGAGCTGCCTTGATGCTAGGCATAGAGGCTTACACCTTTAATCCCAGCTCTTTGGAGGCAGAGGCAGGTGGATCTCTGTGAGTCTGAGGCCAGTTTGGTCTACAGAGTTAGTTCAGAACTGAACTACATGGTGAGTGTGACACTGCCTTTAAGGAAAAGAAAAAGTGTGTTTGCCATGGTGTCTTTTTACAGCAATAGAAACAGTGACTAAGACAGATCTCCATATACACAAAATAAATAAAATGAACATTTAAAAAGTATAAATTTAAGATATAAAGCCACATGGTAGTGGTGCTTGCCATTAATCCTACTACTCAGGAGGCAGAGGCAGAGTTTGAAGCCAGCCTGGTTCACAAAGTGGATTCTGGGATAGCCAGGACTACACAGAGAAACTTTCAAAAACCAAACATAAATAAATGAATAAAGATATGATAAAGAGTGGTAGAGTAAAATGCCCTACATTGACCTTTGGCCTTTACACATGCACACCTGAGGACACATGTGTAAATGGAATTTCTCTTTCCCATCCCATCCTGCGACCACTTCCAAATAAGTCACTCAAAGGTGTCTATCAATTTTAAATGTTTGTCCAATGGTTCAGGCTTTTATCTTTTATGTTTAAATGAACCCATTTCTATTAACCTATGTATTGCCACCCAGTCTGTGGCTTACAGCTCCTTTGGTGACTGCTGGCAGCTGCCCCAGCTCTGCCTCCCTCTGAGTCCTCAGTTTGATTGAACCACTCAGCCTTATCTTACCGTGTCCAAACTACTTTATTATTAACCAAGGAGAGCAGAACACATTCACAGCAACCAGAAGGACCATCCCTCAGCATGTCCTCCTTCCTGTCTAGTACAAGAGGATTATTCCACAGCACACATGTGGACAGACACACAGACATTGTGGTGAATTAGAACAAAATCTGAATGAATTCTCACTCCAGTGTGCTTGTTGGCCAGTTTGGGGTATCAAGCACCCTTTTGCTAAAGTAAATAGCTTTGCTGAGTTACTTTCATTTTGTATGTCGCTTTGTGAGACAGCGGAAATATTCGTTGACACTAATTTGGGCCTTATCCTAGACTTGAGATCCATCTGGGAAAACATTCAGGTCTCCTCCCTTGAGAAGATGCATCCTATAGCCCTGTTGGTGGACCCCAGGGTCTCAGATCAAAGATATCACTTGAATAAGTAGAGATCCTAGTTTGGAAAGTTTCTCAGCAACTCAGAAGGGCCCAGGCAAGCACTTTGGCAACCTGGCAACGTGTTGTGTAGAACAAGATAATTAAAGTCACAAGAAGTGAGGAAGTATTTCCTTGGTGGTCTGAATATCCGGAAGGTTGTGTGAGAGAAAATAAGAGGTGCTCTGAACAAGAAGACATCCTGTTTGTATGTATGTGGGGTGTGGGTGTGGTGGGGAATGACAACAATACAGCAACCTACAAGAGAAAAGCAACATTTTAAAAAATCCTTGAAGAGCTGGAGCTGGCTGGGTGTGGTGATTCACACCAGTAATCCCAGCTGAGAGGTTGTGGCAGGATGATCACAATGGTTTTGAGGTCAGCCTGCACTAGGTAGTGAGCTCTAGAGGTCAGAGTGATAACCTTCCTCAAGAAAGGGAGAAAAAGATGGGTCTGAAATCCATCGTTGAGAGGTCCTGGATTAGATCCCTAGCACCACAAATTAAAAAATAAATCAAGCTGTTCATAAACCAGATTCTGAAAGTCAGGAGGAAACATCCTGACGTTTTCCAGAACACACCTCAAGAGCTGATGTCATAGACATGGTTGTTTATGAATGAGTTGCTGGGCCAAGTTTTTTTCCTCAGAACAATACACCTCACCCACCATTTCCTTGTGCATTCTCTCTCTCTCTCTCTCTCTCTCTCTCTCTCTCTCTCTCTCTCTCTCTCTCTCTCTCTCTCTCTCTCATACTGGGAATTAAACCTGGGGTTTCACATTTTAGACAATGGTTCTACTCACATCTCCAGTCTTTTCAGAGTGTGTGTGTGGGAGGGGGGTTAAAGTTAGAAGTAACAGGGAGAGATGAAATTAAAACAGGACCTCATATAGCCCAGGCTAGACTCATATAGCCCAGGCTGGACTCACTATATGGCCAGAGAATGGTTCCCATCAGTCCTTTGATTATCCACAGGCTTTGTCAAAATCCCAGAGGCCAAGAAGGGGAGAAGGGTCCCAACTGGGATGGATAAAAGAATGTGCATTACTGCCAAAATGGGCTTTGGGGTTTGTGGATGCCTTAGAGGGACGAGTAGGGTGTACCTAGAAAAAATATTGGTTGTTATTAATATTTTTTGAGATAGAGTCTCTAGCCCAGGATGGCTTTTACTATGTAGTTGTGGATGACACTTGCTACAAAATCATGAGAACCAGAGTTTGGATTCCAACACCCAGGTAACAAGCCAGACATCTGGCCAACACTGTAACCTCTGGCTCCCAGGAGTCAGTGCCTCGCCTCCTCACAGGGATGCGTGCCCTTGCACACATTTGTATGCACTTGCACAGAAACACACAAATACAATATTTTCTTTAAAAAATTAAAAAATAAGGGACTGGTGAGATGGTTCATTGGGAAAAGGGGCTTGCCACCAAGGCTGAAGACCTGAGTTCAGTTTCCAGAATCCACACTGGTGAGAGAGAGAGAGAGAGAGAGAGAGAGAGAGAGAGAGAGAGAGAGAGAGAGAGAACGAACCAACTCCTGAGAGTTTTTCTCTGATTTCTACATGTGCACCATAGTGTTCTATCTCCCCACCCCCACCATCCCATCCACCTACCACACTCACACTCACTCACACACACACACTTAATAGACTTAATTTCTTTTTTTAAGATTTATTTGCTTAACATATATGAGTGTTCTATCTGCGTACACACTTTTATGTCAGAAGAAGGCATCAGACCCCACTAGAGATGGTTGTGAGCCACCAAGTGATTGCTGGGAATTGAACTCTGGGAGAGCAGCCAGTGCTCTTAAGTGCTGTACCATCTCTCCAGCACCTAAACTTATTTTCTTAAAAAAGCAAAAATAAAAGACAAATTATGGTGTCTTATAAATTCTAGCATTTGGGGTTGAGGTTGAGGCAAGTGGTTTGCCACACTTGAAAACACCCAGGGCCTGGGGCTGGAGAGATGGCTCAGTGGTTAAGAGCACTGTCTGCTCTTCCAGAGGACCTGGGTTCGATTCCCAGCACCCACATGGCAGCTCACAACTGTCTGTAGTTCCAGTTCCAGGCAAACACCAAGGCAAATAAATAAATAAATAAATAATAAATAAAGTTAAAAAAAAAGAATTAAAAAAAAAAAAGAAAAGAAAACACCCAGGGCCTTATCAGCATTTTAAACTCAATTTACTGTTTTTCTTGATAAATACAAAATAAATAAATAAAAGAAAACACCCAGGGCTACAGAGTCAAAAATATTATCTCAAAAACAACAGAAGTTCAGCGTTTAAACCAGACACAGTGGCACAGACGTATCTGTCATCCCAGAACTTGAGACGCTGAGGGGAGGTGATGGACAGTTAAGGCCAGTGTGAGCTACACAGTAAGACACAATGCTCACCCCCATCTCAGAAAAAATGGACAAAAAGTTCAGTATTAGCTCTGTTTAAAATTCACATTGTCACCTACTGAGTAAAACCCAAAGCCTTTCAGTAATTAAGGCTTTTCAGATTTTCAGCTTTTGCTTATCTGGCTTCATCTCCTGTGGTGTGCACCTTACACCCTATTAATGTCAATTTCTTAAGTATGCTCCTACTTAGATGCCAGAATTTGCATTTCATGTACTATGCCTTAATGAAGGCATCAGAAGTGCTGTGGGAGCCCAGAGGAGAGGTGCTGTTAGCTTGCACCCTTAGGTAAAAGAGACTTTTACTTCCAACTAGAAATTGCCAGGTGGAATAAAAGGGTACCGTTCAGGGACATTGGGGAAGCCCAGATTTGGTGTGTTTGGCATTATAGTGAAATTTAGGTGAGCATGGCATGATGGAGGTGAAGGAGGCCGGGGGCAAGCAGTCCTTCCAGCCCAGAGAGCTCTAGAGGCAATGAGTGGAGCTAATTAGAGGGGCTGGGAATGAGCCCAGGGGTAGAGTGGTTGCCTAGCAAGCACAAGGCCCTTGGCTTATTCCTCAGCTATAGACACAAAGCAAAACAAGGTAACTAGAGCAAATAAGATGAGTGGCCTTCAAGTACTGCAGGACATAGAGATCTCTCAGGTGTGTGTAAAGAACCAAAGAAAAACAGGCTTGGGTGAGCAAGACAGGGTCAGAGCTGGAGCATTGGCAGCATGGAAGGAAAGTAGGAGGTTCCTAGACAGAATCAGAGAGCTACAATTAGTAAAGAGTCCAGTGTGTGTGTGTATGTGTGTGTGTGTGTGTGTGTGTGTGTGCATGCCTTGGGTGTGTGTGTGTCTGTGAGTGAATGCATGCCTTGTGTGTGTATATGCATGTTGTGTGTGTGTGTGTATGCATGCCTTGTGTGTGTCTGTGAATGCATGACATGTGTGTGTGTGTCTGTGAATGCATGACGTGTGTGTGTGTGTGTGTGTGTGTGTGTGTGTGTGTGAATGTGTGCATGCCTTCCAGGAGTGTGGCTGTGTCAATGAAGTTTCTTACATGTAAATGTCCACCTTGTTAGATTAAATGAGTGGTGAAAGAACTCAAATTTGAGGTTCAAGGACACTGAGGTGGAAGGTCTTATGGGGTAAGAGATTTATTAGAAAAAAATACCTCTCTTAAAAATATTTACATTGAGGGTGGTTCCCAGACAGAGTTTCTCTGTGTAGCCTTGGATGTTTTGGAACTCCCTCAATAGACCAGGTTGGCCCAGACCTCAAAATTCCATTGCCTCTGCCTCTTGATTAAAGATACAGGTGTGCATCATCACTGACTAGCTATGATTTACTTAGTTTTATTTGTGTGTTTCTGTGTGTGTAAGAGAGAGAGAGAGGGAGGGAGAGAGAGAGCATATCTCAAAGGCCAGAAGGAGTCAAATCCTCTATAAACGGAGTCACAGGTGATTGTGAGCCGTTCTGTTTCTGAGTCAGCAGAAAAGTTGACTTTCAACAGAGGAGATTGTGTTTGTAACCACACCCCGTGAAGGACCGCCTCTCTCCTTTGGGAAACTGAGGGGTCTACCAAGGGAGAAAGTTGGCCTTGACCCTTTACAGATCGAGGTGAGGGGCTTGGGAAAGAAACTCTTGTGACCAAAGGGAGCTGTGTATCAGTCCTGCCGTGTCTCCCTCTTGGGATTGTTACCCACGGTGAGACAGACTATCTTGAGAGACAGGCTGTCCCACAGACATTCCTTTCTGGACTGAACAATATCTGGATAACTAGGGCTGGAGCAATGGCTCAGTGGTTGGGAGCACTGACTGCTCTTTCAAGGGACCCAGGTTCAGTTCTCAGCACCCACATGGCAGCTCACAACTGTCCGCTCCAAGGGGACCTGACACCCATGACAAAATACCAATGCACATAAAAAAAATATCTGGACAACAAATACTGACTGAGCAAGGTCACCCGGAATCTTCTAGGAATCCTGTTTTACCACAGCAGCACTCTGTCACCTTCAGCACAGGCGCTAGGAACCTAACTCTGGTCCTCTGTAAGAGCAACAGGAACCTTAACCACTAAGCCATTTCTGCAGCCGCAGAAAAATGATTAATGGCATGAAAAACTACCATGGTGGGAGTTCTGAGGAGAACCCTGGCCTACATGGTAGGGTAGTGTTTATTCTTAGAGGTTTCAGAGGAAGGAGGTTCTATGACAGGTGATTGGTGAGTAGTCCAAAGTGTGTGTGGGGGGCGGGTGTAGAGAAGAAATGTATGACCTTGAGGACACAGGAGAAGTTAGGGGAACCCACTTAGTTAATGTGTGTTCATCAAAAGTGGTATGTAAGCTGCTAGTAGCCCCGATAGCGTGTAGGTTGGGAGCTTGGAGCTTGTGTGCCGAGTCAGGTATGAAGGTGTGTGGAGAGACACAGGCGCTGCATGGGTTATGAATGGCACAGCCATCCGGTCTGCATTATAACAAAGCAGTTTCCCTCTGGTGTGTAGTGCATGGCAGATTTAAAGTTTGCACATCATTTTCAACAGATTGCATGACCTATTGCTAAGCTGTTTGGACTAGAAGAACAGACAGATCACAGAGGTTCCAGCCACTTGGGAGAATTGTACCTGAGAGTTCAAGGCCAGGCTGCAGGCTGGGTAGTCATGGCAAAATTCAGGAAGCAGAGAGAAAAATAGTAGATAGCTTATACATATGACCATGGAGGCCAAAGTGTCTTCAACTGAGATTCAGGTTGAAAGTCCAATCAGGCCTTCTGGCCTGAGACCTCTATCTTTTCAATGCAGCACGCTGGAGAAGCTTCAGCCCCATGTCCTGTTACTGAATTTAATGGTTAGGAGGAGTTAAGGCCAGCGAGGTGGGAGTGGGATGGTGAATTTGCTGGCAGGTGAACCTAACATGTGCCAACATGCACTCTACCACCAAGCTGTATTCTACTTATTACTGCCTCCTCGCCCCTGGCAGTTGAATAATTGCTTTAAGAGTGCTATTATAGAAACATAGATAGCAAGATCATGTCTTCCACACTGTCAGAATTTATTAAATAACAATAAATCTAGAGGCAGCAGGATTTTTGTTGTTGTTTTCTTTTCTTTTAGTTTTGATTTATTCAAGACAAGGTTTCTCTCTGTAGCTCTGGCTGTCCTGGAGTTCTTCCAGGATGGCCTCAAACTCGAAGATCTGCCTGCCTCTGCCTCCCTAGTGCTAGGATTAAAGCCATGTGCCATCACCACCTACCTAGTTACAGTGTAGCAGTTTTTTCCAGTTGATTGGTTGGTTGGTTGGTTTTTCAGACAAGGTTTCTCTATTTAACAGTCCTGGAACTCCCTCTGTAGACCAGGCTGGCCTTGAACTCAGAAATCCGACTGCCTCTGCCTCCCGAGTGCTGGGAATAAAGTTGAACACCACCACCACCCAGCAGGCATGGCAGTTTCAATGACCAATTTAACAGATCATCTCACCTACCTTGGTAATCTGGTTGAGGCAAATTTGGGTTCTATTATTTGATTTTTTTTTTTTTTTTTTTTTTGAGTCAGGGTTTCTCTATGTAACAGCCCTGGCTGTCCTGGAACTGACTCTGTATACAAGTCTGGCCTTGAACTCAGTCTGTAGACCAGGCTTGCTTCTGCCTCCCAAGTAAGTGTTAAAATTAAAGACCTTCAACACCCCTGCCTGGTCTATTATTCAAATCTTAATTACTAATATTAATGTGTATGTGTGTGTGTAGGAGAGAGGGAGAACCATATCTCAGAGGCCTATTATTCAAATCTTAATTACTAATATTAACTCATATCACAGAGCACATATGTCACTTTACGTGTATATTTATGGCTTACAGAATGAATACAAGTTAATGAAGCTACACCAGAGTTCAAGAGGTTCCAAAGTGGGATGATGAAGGTGGGATGAGTGGAGTCAGGAGCTCAGGGCCAACTACAGGGATCCCAGGAGCATCAGGGTTGGGAACTAAGCTTCTGTGCTGAATCTAGTTGCAAGATGAGAAGCTTGGAAAAGGAATGGCAGATCCAGGCTCATCACAGGTGGATGGAAATCTGGTAGCCTGCATCAGAAGCAGGGAACCAGAGGGACAGTCAGGAGCCTACACACACAGAGACACACAGACATACATGTACACATGCACACACAGGTAGGTAAATACTCGAGCATCACATACACACCAGGTAGCAGATAACAGGTTGGTGGAACCATACATCCACTGCAGTGTGAAGTGTCCAACATTGTGTGGGATCCAGGTAAGGGAGTGATATACCTTCTTTAGTCTGGTATGTCTGATATGATTTTAGTACATATGTCCCTACAGTCTCAGTTCACCCTGATAGCGTAGGGAACAATCAATTATAAATCAATAATCATTATAAGTCAAATTATACTTTAGGGATTGAAAATTGCAGCATATCCTCATATACACTGAGCAAGCAAGCATTCTATCACTGAACTACAATGCTGAACCCTTGAATTTATTTTTAAAAAGGTGTATGTGTGTGTGCTTCATACATGTGAGCACCTGTGTCATGCATGCACTGGAAGCCAGAGGACAGCTCTGTGAAGTTTTCTTTTTTCTTCTACCTTTACCCTAGAGAGTGAATCCAGAAGGCTAGGCTTGCACTACAAGCACCCATATCGACTGAGTTACCTTGCTGCCTCTAATATTTTGACTTATTTAATTTGTGCAATGCTGTAAATCAAATCCAGGGTTTTGTGCTTGGCAGTATAAGAAACATTAAATATTGGTCAAACACTGTAAAACTTTGGTTTATGAGAAGGAATTCAAATCTTATTTTCCCAACACCCTGGCTAGAAGAGAAAAGAAAACAAACAAACAAACAAACAAAAACCAAAACCTTTGAGCATGCTTTGATCACCCCAACTCTGAAAAACTGTGTTAGCTGAACCTAAGTGGCCAACCCCAACATCTCTGCTTTCCCTCATTTTCTCTGGGCTTAGTCTCACACACCTATTTAATCGTGGAAGACTGTGAGGCTGGACCACAGCCAATAGGGCAAAGACAAGGTTAGAATAAAAACCACACACACTTCCGCCCCCACCCCCACTACCTCTTCCTCTTCTATGAGAAGTGCACCCTTCTGAGAAGAAGCAAAATTGTGCCCAGTCAGGACACTGTAATAGGAGTAGCACTTTTTTTCTCTTTTTCTTTTTTTTTTTTTTTTTTAACTTTATTTATTTATTTATTTGCCTTGGTGTTTGCCTGGAACTGGAACTACAGACAGTTGTTAGCGGCCATGTGGGTACTGGGAATCGAACCCAGGTCCTCTGGAAAATCAGACGGTGCTCTTAACCGCTGAGCCATCTCTCCAGCCCCAGCACTTTTTTTCTTTGTGAGTCCAAACTTATTTCCAACAGTAGGCAAGTACTCTGCCATTTAGCTACACCCCACCACCACTTAAATTTTTTTGAGGGGTTGGAGAGATGGCTCAACAGTTAAGAGCACTGGCTGCTCTTCCAGAGGATCCACATTCCATTCCCAACACCTACATGTGTTGTGGGGTCTGTATACTATGTAAAGATTGCTGTGATTGGTTTAATAAAGAGCAGAATAGCCAATAGCCAGGCAGGAGAGAATAATACAGAATAGAGGTAACTGAGTCACGTGGCAGAATGTAGATTAATAAGAACAGGTTAAGTTATAAGAGCTAGTATGACAAGCCTAAGCTAATGGCCAAGCTTTCATAATTAATAAGAAGCCTCCATGTTGATATTTAGGGGATGGTAATTTAAAGATAGTCCGACAAGAAAGCTTGCTACAGCCATGGCAGTGCACAACAGTTTGTAAGTACAGTTCCAGGAGATCCAACACCCTCACACAGACATACATGTAGGCAAAACACCAGTACACATAAAAAGAAATAAATCTTTTTAAAAGAACTGGAGATAGGATCTCCCACTGTAGCTGCCCCTGAACTTGCTATTCTCTTGATCACTAGGATCACAGGTGTACTTCACCACTCCCAACTAGAAATTCTCTTCTTCCCCCATCTCTTGAAGACAGCTTAGACTGGCTTCAAGTTTGTGATCATAGAAGGCCTCTCCCTCTCTGATGTATACCCAAGTTCTAGGATTCCTTTTTAAGACCGGTATTTGAATTTGTTCTCTCAGGAAGATGCTAAGAAATTAAAGGGCTCTAATTAAACGCACACTAATCACAAATGAGACTGAAAGAAGGATCCCTGAGCCACTCCTCAATCCACTCTATACATACCTGGTGGGTGGGTGGGTGGGTGGGGACTTGGAGTTCAAATAGAAAACCATTAACTGCAGCCTGGAGCTAATAAGAATAGAGGCACCCCACGAATGCAGGCTCTTAAATTGCATGTGGCAAACAGGAGGGCACCTTGGGTTTCTCCATTATCACATGCTAATGGAGTAGCTGTGCTCAGAAAGGTCACAGGAGAAATTAGCAGAGGGGATAGCCAGTTCCCTCACTAGGTGAGATCTCGGTGTAGGGTACAGGCAGTTTAGGAACTAGAATTAGGGTGCCATCCTCTGTCTTACATGGCTTGGGGACCCTGCTCTTCCCTAGACCTGTTTATAAACAAAGCTAAGGGTGACTATCTCCTGCCATCCAACTTGAAACCAGCTAGTCAGTTATCTTGGTCACTGTTACACTGAGCAACACCATGACCAAGCCTACACTTATAAGAGAAATGGGGGCTTGTTTAGTAGTTCCAGAAGCTTCCTCCATTATCATCATGACAAGGGGCAGGTATGGCAGGCATAGCCCTGGAAAAGTAGTTGAGAGCTATAGCCTGTCTTCAGACAGACAGCTTGGGCTTGGCAAAGTCTTGTGAAACCTCAAAGCTCACCCTCAATGACATGCTTCCTCCAACAAGACTGTGGCTTCTAATCCTTCTAATCCTTTCAAATAGTGCCCCTCCCTGGTAACTGAGCATTCAAATATGAGCTTATGGGGAACATTCTTACTCAAACTACCACATTAGTTATCATCTTTCTCAGGGAAACCAAACAGCACTGGGTTGGTTTAGCTCAAATGGTAGAGCACTGCCTAGCATCCACAAAACCTTCAGTGCAACTCCCAACACCAAATAAGTTGAATAAACCATCATGCTAGTGCACATTTATGATCATTCACATCACATCAGAGGCAGAATTAAGAGGATTAAAAATTCATGATCATCCTCAACAGGCCAGCCTCAGCTACAGGAGACCTATCTTATAAACAAACAAACAAACAAACAGACAAAAACAAAAAAACAAAAACTGGGCTGGATGTGATGGCACATGGTTTTAATTCTAGTACTCAGGAGGCAGAGGCAAGTGGATTTTTGTGAGTTCAAGGCCAGCCTACTCTATGACCAACCAGGACCATCACATAATAAAACAACAATCAGTCTTAAAAAACAAGACAAAACTAAGCAATCCCTTTATTCCTAGTTTTATTCCTTGGGCTATTACAAACCTCATCAAACAACTAAGTGTATGGAATTTGTGATGAACCCTGTGGTGGTTTAGAAAAAAAAAAATGACCCCCAAAGGGAGCAGCATTATCGGGGGGTGTGTGGCCTTGTTGGAGGAAGCGTGTCACTGTGGAGGCGGGCTGGGAGATCTCATATATGCTCAAGCCATGCCCAGTGAGTCAGCGCACTTCCTGTTGCCTGACAATCAAAATGTAAGAACTCTCAGTCCCTTTTCTAGCACCATGTCTGCCTGTGTGGTGTCTTGCTTCCCACCATGACAATAATGGACTAAGCCACTGAACTGTAAGCCACCCCAATTAAATGTTTTCCATTGTGAGAGTTGCCATGTGAAGAACTAGAAAAGCACCTCCTTTTTTTTTTTTTTTTTCTGAAGTCTACTGTTGCGCGCAACCTCGTCCCTCAAGGAAGAAACGACACCAGCTCTTCTTTCAGCAGTTTATTCAGGAACCTTGATTTCTGACTTCTGACTTACTTACTTAGGACGGGGACTGACTGACTTGTTACATCTTCTCTCTCTCCTGTTGTGGAAAACCCGCCCACAGCCTAAATAGCCTCTGGGCAGCCAACCCCAGTATGCCACGTGGGCACCACCTATAGGTCCAGGTGCGTGGAAGCAAGCCAGATCCTCAGCCTAGCCATATATGGGAATGTTTGTCACTGAGAGCACTCACCATGTGGAAGGTGGAGGGCGGAAGCCAGCACCATCTTTAAGGCGCAGCTGAAGACAGCTCTCTACAGTTCCCCCTTATTTACATTATAGCAACAGACAAGAGTAGAGGCCTGATCTCTGTAGAGTGGACCAGGGACATTACACTAATCCTCACTCAGGTGTCATCCACCTGATGAGTACCAGACCCGTCTGATACCCTTTTTCACAGAGGTGGGACGCAAGGTATCAACCCACATGCAATCAGGCATGCTCTTCTTGGGGCCCATGTCTTGGCGGGTCCCAAGTGCAGTGCTCAAGCCTCGCATCCTGTGCCTAGGAAAATTAATCCTTTAAGGTAGCCAGCCAAGCATAAGGGGACTGTCCTGCTTTAATGGCTCTAAAGGCTTGAATAATTATGGCTGCATTGCGACACTGGGAAGAATAATCCGGCAAATGCACCACAGGCATACCAAGGAGACCAACGCCAGGGGGCCTGTCAAGGCTCCTATACCCGCCTACTCCTTAAGATGGTTCATGGCATCAGATCGGTCTTGGGAACACGAACAGGAGTCCGGCATCCACCCAGGTCGAGTTCACCGTGATGATAGCCACCCTCAGCTGCTCCATCAGGTTGTCGAATTCTCCCATCCAATTGCCTAAAAGATAACTAGACAATTGCTTAGACAAGTTTGCAGCATGGGTAAAATTGCCATATTGTATACTATTCACACAAAGTCCAGCATATTTCCAGGGCTTGTGCTACATTGGCAGAAAGATTATTCAAAGTACACTGGCCTCCTAGGCCTGGAGATTTAAAGACACACTGACTAGACCTACAAGACTGCTGGGTCATTCGTGCAGGGAGAATGCTGAACGCCGCTTACTGAGCACCTCAGGCTCAAACATATACCCAAGGCAGAACACACAGGTGGAAGTTCCCCAGGTGGCTGGAATATAAACAACTTAGGCTCACCTGCTCTCACTTAGGATGGCTGTGAGCCACCATGTGGGGCTGGGATTTGAGCTCAAAACCTCTGGAAGAGCAGCCAGATTCTTAACCTCTGAGCCATCTTTCCAGCCCCCTTGGTACACTGCTCATAAACAAGCTGTTTAATCAGAGGCATTGCTGCATCTGGGTCCCCAAATATTCTGCCTGCGGCCTCAACCATGCGAGTGATGAAGTCTGAGAATGGCTCCGTGGGACCCTGCAAAATCTTAGTGAGGTTACCGCTCACCTCACCCTTATTTGGTAAGGCCTTCCATGCCTTAATACCAATCTTATTAATCTGTTCATAAACTTGAACTGGGTAGCCTGTCTGTTGATTAGCAAATCGACCCTGGCCAAGCAACATGTCTCTATCCCAAGCTGGATTTCCAGCAGCCTGATTAGCTCTGACCTCTTCACTGGCAAACTCAATCAGAAAGGCCTTCCAGTCTAGATACTGTCCTGTGCTCAAGCATGCTTGTGAAAGCCCACTCCAATCACTGGGTGTCATGCAGTGCCTGTTCAAAGCCTCCACCTGGGCTACAGTGAATGAAGCCATGATCCTGTAAGTCCGTACTGACTCAGCCAGAGATTTTATCACCTTGAAATCTAAGGGCTCCTCGTATCAATTTCCTTGTGGATCTTGAAGTAAGCTAAGCGTAACTCTGTTCTGACTGCCTTCCATGCCCCTGGGCTGAAAGAGCACCCTAAACTGCCATTCCTACCTTCTGCATAGGGAGGGGAAGCTGAAGGCACGGTTTGGCATGCTGGGGATCTGTAGCATTCTTCTCTATCTGGATCTCCCTTTTCCTTCCTTTTTTTTCTTTTTTATGGCAGGGGAGCCTGAGAATCTCTCTTGCTGCTAGCAAGCTGAGTGGACTCAAAAAACCTTAAGGCGGCCTGGCCACCCTCCACTGCCTCAATGCAGCACTAATCGCCAAGACAGCTTCTTATCAGTTTCAGGTGACCTCGGCAAATGGAACCACACCTGCCCAGAACCAATCCACAGGCCTTGATCCTCCGTGGAGACAGAAGCAGAAACTCCCTTCCCAAGCAACACATTCCTACAAACAGACTTCAAAGTCAAGACATCTTCAAAGTACTTGTATTTGTTTAACTTAGCAGCCTTAGCAATCAATTGTCTCCCTGCAATTAGCTCATTAAAAGTTAAAAAATTAAAAGAACATGCAATAACCAGAATACAGACTCTCTGTTTATCTGCCATCTTTACGTGGCTTTTTTCCTTTATTTCCTTCCCCGTTTAGAAGTTTTGAGAGTCTAAATCTGTTTTTTTGTTGTTGTTGTTGTTATTGGTTTTGTTTTTTTTTTTTTTTTTTTTTTGAGAATCCTTAGTCATTTTCAACTCAAAGAGCTTTTAAAAGGTCAATGTCACTTTAATTGCTGACTCTGCCCCTTGGCCGCTTTTCAATATGGCGGAGGAACCCATGCCATTCTGCTGTTGCTACCAAACAGAGCAGGCTCAGGAAATACTATGAAGCAGCTCCTTAAGAACCAAAAAAATTGGGTATGAAGAGGATGCGCCCATGGTTAAAATTATGCCTTTTGCAATAAATCTGTTTTTACTTTTACTTTGAATTCGCTCATCAGTGAATCTTATCCCGCTCTCTCTTTATCTACCGGGTAGAGCAAATTATTCCCCACTCTTGTTGTGGATCCCTACGTTACCTGAGGACTTACTGGTGCACCACCCTGACCACTGAAAGTTCTGAGCCTTTATTGAGAGTAGAAATCCCCATCCACGGTCACCATTTGTCACACACAACCTCGTCCCGCAAGGAAGACGTGACACCAGGCTCGTCTTTCAGAAGTTTTATTCAGGAACCTTGAATTCTGACTTCTGACTTACTTACAATGGGGACTGACTGACTTACTACATCTTCTCCCTCTCCCTGGGAGAAAACCCGCCCGCAGCCTAAATAGCCTCTGGGCAGCCAACCCCAGTACACCATGTGGGCATTACCTATAGGTCCAGGTACATGGAAGCAAGCCAGATCCTCAGCCTAGCCATATAAGGAATTGGTTGTCACTGAGAACACTCACCATGTGGAAGGTGGAGGGCGGAAGCCAGCGCCATCTTTAAGGTGCGGCTGTAGGCAGCTCTCTACAGTCTACATAGAAACAAAGTTCATACAGGAAAGGTAGGTTAGGGACTGATAACAGTTAATTATCCATGGAATGTCTCAGAACTGGAGATAGTCTGGAAAGACCCAACTCAGGAGGTAGTCAAAGAAAGGGTTCGGCAAATAGCCGGGCTAAGATAATAACCTTGTGATTTTTATATAATCTTGTGATTTTTGTATAACCTTGTGATTCTTGCCTAATCTTGTGATTTTTGCCTTTAAAACCCAGGTTGCAAAGGGGCGGGTACCTCCTCTAGCCACTGTCATGCATGTGGGCCAGAGTGAGGTCCTTATCTCATGGCTCATAATTTTCAATAAACCTTGCATTTGCATTTCAGAGAGTTTGCATCTCTGGTGTTCTCTTTGGGAGCCTTATGACTACAACACATGGTCATGGTGTCTCTTCACAGACATAGAAACCTTAACTAAAAGACCCTGACATCTCATATGTGGCATCCCCACATATGGAGAATATCAGGGTGCCCTCTTGGGGTTCTTAGTCATAACAAAACAGTTTGGTGGATTCAATCAGAAGCTCAAGGACAATTTTCTTAGAGTTTAAAAGAAAAATCTTCAGAGTAGGCCCACTGGAGCCCAGCAGCCTCACGAAGGAGAATGAAAGAGAAGAGTCCCTTTGGCACAGTGGCCTTTGTGCCTTTCAGATGGCTCTGGGATTTTAACAAAACAAACAAGCAAATAGTGATAAAAAGCCAAGCATTTCAGGCTGGAGAGATGGCTCAGAAGTTAAGAGCACTGGTTGTTCTTCTGGAGGACCTGAGTTCAATTCCCAGCATCCACATGGCAGCTAATAACTATCTGTAATTCCAAGATCTGACACCCTTACACAGTTATACATGTGGGCAAAACACCAATCCACATAAAATAAAAATCCAAGCATTTCATTCCTAGAAAATAAGAGGAAAGACATATAGGGGGACCAGAAGACTGCACAATAGGACAGGATGAAGCCAAGAAGAAAAAAAAAAATCTGCAGAAGGAAAATCTCTAGTTTCAGAAACTAGAGGGGTCTTTGTAGCTTACAGACTTGGATAATTATAGTGGGAAAGGAGAAAGAATCTGCAAATGTCATCTTATTTATTTATTTATTTACTTATTTATTATTAGCCTAAGTCAGTCAAGGAATGGTGAATTAAAAATGTCTTCCAAGACTGGGTTCGAGAAGATCCAGGAGGATAAGAATCTAGGAAAACCAGTTGCCTTATTTCTAGAAGTGAAAATCAAAGTGATTCTAGTTATCATCAACATAAAGGGGAAGTGCTTGTGGTCCCAGCTACCACCTGTGGCATGAAGACAGAAGGATCCAGACTTTTAAGGCCATCTTCAGCTACATCATCTTCTGCCTAGGTTATGAGACTACCCTGTCTCACAAACAAACAAAAAATAAAGGGTATAGAACAGTAAAATACTTGCCTAGAATACACAAAAGCCTGTATTTGGTCCCATCGTGGCATAGCCCAGGTATGGAAGTCATATATAGTAAGTTCAAGGCCTGCCTGGGAAACATGAGACCCTGTCTCAAACAAGAAAAAAAAATTTAAAAAAGAGGACCTTACAAGTCTCCTCCCCTCCCTGAGGATCTGTGGATGATTAATGGTTGCTGGAGGAAGAAAGATTTTCTTCAGTGATATATGTAGCCATCTGGTAAATAGCCCTAGTAACCCTAATTAAACTTGTTGGTTTATAAAAACAAATCAACAAAACCATGGAAATAGAAGATGGGGATTGTATGGGAAAAGAGAGTCATAGGGTGACTATGATCAAAGTACTTGATACATGTATGGTAATGTCATCATGAAACCCATTATTAGATACTCATAAAATCTTAACAGCCTTTCAGATGGCTCAGGGAGTAACTCACTTGCCATACAGACCTGATGTCCTGAGTTTGATCCTGGATCTTCTGGTGAAGGTGATAATGGGAAATTGGGGTCCCTTCTTTTGGGCAGCATCTAAAAAAAGGAGAAATGGGGCAAGTTGTTGGGGTTTTTTTCTCTTTGGGGTCCTCCACCCAGCTCCCAAATAAACACATGGAGACTTCTTTTTCCTTATGAATGCCCAGCCTTAGCTTAGCTTGTTTCTAGCCACCTTTTCTAACTTAAATTATCCCGACTCTCTTTAACCACCTGCAATTCCAGTATCAAGGGATCTGACACCATCTTCTGACCTCCAAGAATACCAAAGCATGCATGTGGTGCACATACATATATGTAGACAAATGTACACATAAGATAAATATTTAAAAAATAAAAATTCCCAGGGAAGCAGAGACAGGTGGAGCTCTGTGAGTTCCAAAACAGCCTGGTCTACAAAGTGGGTTTCAGGCCAGCCAGAAATACAGAGTAAGTAACACCTTGTATTCAAAAAAGAAAAAGAAAAGAAAGAAGCAAAGGACGAAGAGGAATGGGAAGATGAAGAAGAGGAAGAAGAGAAAAAGAAGGATCAGAGGAGAAGGAGGAGGAGGAGAAGAAGAGAAACAACTTTAAAAAACAATGATGACAAAACCAAGTGTCCATGCCTTGATTCTATCACATGTGCATATGTAGAGAGACCGACCCAGATAACTGGTGTTCTGGGGGAGTCAACTAATGGGTGTTAGTGTCTAGGCTGAGAAGCCAGGGTGCAGACTGGGGATTGGCGGGGAACAGTAGCAAAGGACCAGGACTAAGAAAACCTGTGCCAGCAGATTTGGGTAAAAACATTTATGTGTATGACCAGGAAAAAAAGAAGTTATAGATAAATTGCAAAGCATTAGCCTTGAACACTGCCCTAAGGGATCTCCTGGAGAGCCACCAAAAGGGTTTGTTTTTGTTGTGCCCTGGTCATGAGGCCTCCCATAAGATCACCAGAGACTCGAACTCTCCGAAATGCAAAAGCAAGGTTTATTGAAAATTACAAGTCGTGCGACAAGGACCTTGGTCTGGTACACAGGCATGACAATGGCCAGAGGAGGTGCTGCCCCTTTGCAAGCTCGGTTTTTAAGGGCAAAAATCACAAGGTAGAGTTACTTGGGGTCAAGGGTGGCTGATAGGAGATGAAGGCGGAATGGGGTTTACTGCCTGAGAGTTGGATCATCCAGGTGTCCTTAGACAGCACTTAGCACATTCTTTCTTGGAACTGGGCAAGCCCCTGCCAGGAATGTGAAACTAAACTCTAGTTTACCTCTATAATACAAAATGGCTACTAGAATACAAAATGGGGTCTCTTGAGCTAAGTTTACTCTCTTCAGTTTGTTTCTGTTTCATTTGTGTTAGAAATAAGTTCAGGCTCTCAAGGAGATATTACTGTAACTGAAGTGTCTGGAGGAGGCAGACTTTACCCAGCATCACAAGTGTGTGCTCCAAAGAGCAGAGAGACAGGAAGTGCACTTGGATTTTATCCTAACGCAAATGGTGGCTGTGTCTTTTTTCCATTGGCTGGGGTCAGACCTTAGAGTCTTCTTCAGTTGGCAAGTCTGTAGAGATTGGTTGCAGGAAAGGGAGGAGGGAGTGGAAAGTGCTCCCTGTGGCTGGCTGTGCAAAACCTGGAATGCAGCAGGGGCCTTTTGTGCGAACAAAGGTTTGTGGGTGGAACTAAAACGTTTGCATATAAGGTGGTGGTGGGACAAAAGACTTAAATACCTGTGCTGAACACAAATTTTATAGTATCCGATAGAAACAATTTGTTTGTTGTTGTTTTTGAGGGAGGAGAGTTGTGCTGGGGTTTCTTTGTTGCTGTTTTTAATTTCAGACAGACTAGCAAGTAGCCCAAGCTGGCCCAGACTTTGCTAGAGTAGCCCAGGACACACTGAAACCTCAGTTCCTCCGGCCCACACCTCCAGGCTGCTGGGATTGGAAGTATGTTCCACCTGTAGCTTTCTGCCCTTGATATTTGAATTTGTAGTGATTCAGGGGAGAAACTGGGGGCCTGGGGAGCTGGCTTGGCTTTCTTGACTCAGGTGAGCAGTATAATGAGGTGGTGTGGAGAGATGGGGGGCAGGAAAAACACCAACCAGAGACAGCAAAGTTTCTAGGCCATTTGTCTCTCAAACTCAATGATTTTCATAGCTCACAGAGGAAGCAAGTCTGTACGAAGGAGGATATTATGTAGGTGAGACCTTGAATTATAATACAACGCTCCTGATGGCAGAAGTGGATCCCAAGAAATTGAGTGGCCAGCAAGGGTTGTTGTTTAGAGGTTAACAAGGCTTTTCTGGGTTGACAGAGAAGCCAAGGTTTCATTTTGGGTTCTTCTTAATTCAAGAATTTAGAAACAGGCTCAAAAGGAAATACTGAGGGCAATATTGTTAGAGTCTAAGAGAAACAACAAAGCAGGCAAGCTGTAAATCTCGGGCTATGCGATTGGATAAATATTTGCAGCTGTTACAAATATTCTCAGTGTCCCTGAAGAGGCATGCTAGCAAGATCACTGCACACCTGGACAGGAAGTCCACTTTGTTTTTATTCTAATACAGATGGAGACTGTCTTTTCCCCCACTGACTATGGTCTGACATCACAGTCTTTGAAGACTGGCTAGCTTTAAAGGAGCTACAACGGACCTGAAGGAGAATGAGAGGGGACCAACCCAGTCCCCTTCAGGCCATCATCAAGTTACAAGAACGCAGCTGGGTCCTTTGCAACAAAAATGAAAGATGTAGAAAATTAACAGATTTCATACAAGTTGTACAGGGTTTATGGGATATCTTGACAGTCTAGAAATCTTCAATATGAAAAAAACTATCAGGAATTGACTCAGTAGTTAAAGAGCAATTGTTGCCCTTGCAGAGGACCGGGGTTCAATTCCCAGCATCTATATAGTGGCTCACACCTGTAACTCTGGTCCTAGGGGGTTTGAGTCTGTTATCTGACACCTGCAGGCAACAGGCATGCGCATGGTGCCCATACAAAAAGAGAAGAAAGAAAAACTATTTTTCACATTGCTAGAAGGGAACTGGAGAAGAGGAAGAAAGAAAAAGCCTGTAGCTAGAGGGGGCAGAGAGAAGGCGAAAAGATCCTAACTCAGGGAAATCAAGCCTGCTCGGGATTTGCCCAGTATCTGAATGAAAGAGAAATGGATAGGAAGAAGGAAAGAAGGGTATTAAGATTTTCTGAGTGACTGGGAACCTGTGGCAGAGATTCCCCAGCTCCTGGGAAGTGGTTTCTGAGAAGCAGCAGGACACTGTCTCATTAAGGAGATAATTATTCCTCTCAGTTCCTTTAGACAGCTGAGATTACCGCGCGGCGTCTCTACTCAGGAGTAGGGCTGAAACGTAGAAAAGAGCCCAGATAGCTCTGACTTTTTATATGCTGATTAAGACCCAAGAAATCCACAAACTTATGTGCACATTTCTAGTGTTACTAGGGCCACTGGAGGTGGGATCCCGAGCCTGAGCCCACCTTAGAAGGTGGAGATCTGAGGAGTCAGTTTATCCTCAGTTGGCCCACGAAAGAGGCGTCCCAATGCCTGCAGCTCCCAGGGTCCTGGACTGGAGTCTCATCTTCATGAATAGCTCTCTGGCAGCTGTAAAAGAGCAGAAGAAAGATGACAGGCTCCCTAAGACAAAACAACAACCAGAAACCCAAACACACAAAATCCCCCATGCTTCTAACATTTTGTAGCCTCATTTTGGCCAGGACAGAACCAAAGATACTTCCAGCTTCTAAACCTAAATGGACTGGCTGGTTTCTAGGCCTTGTTCTTATGTCTGAGGAGAAACCATCCAATATGTTGACTTCTATACCACAGGGTTCCAGCTCCAGACATCAGTAGTTCTCTCTCCCCCTCCCCTCCCCTCCCCTCCCCCT
>PVIH01008371.1:0-91537 GCA_004025045.1 Sigmodon hispidus | reverse complement strand
GGGCCAATCACCAGCCATATGCTAATGAGTACTACTTTGAACCAATCACCAGCTATATGTTAATGAGGCATTGTGATGGGCACCAATCACGCGCCAGGCTTCCCTATATAAGCAGGCTGAATCTCAGGCTCGGGGTCTTCTTTCCACCATTTCACAACTGAGCTGTACTCCAATAAAGTGTGATCCGAGAAGAATCGTGCGTGTGGTGACTCGTCGTTCTGCAGGCCAGAAGCGGCTCGCCACATCTGGCATCTGTCTCTGTTCTTCCTGTACTCAGAGTTTTCTTAGCCTGGTAGCCCCACCCACACTTCCTGTCTGCCTTTTGGCCAATCAGCTTATTAAACCCATAGGTGGAACAAATATTTACATTACCAGCATAATCCCATTACAGTAGACCCCACATTGAACAGAAATATCTTAATTCTTATATTTTCTTCACATGATCCAAAGAAACGCCCTATCGCCCTCCTCATCTCAGTCTTAAGATTTCTATTGCTTCAATAAATCACCATGACCAAAAAGAAGTTGGGGAGAAAGAAGTTTATTTGACTTATTTTATCATTGAAGAAATTAGAACAGGAATTCAAACAGGGCAGAGACCTAGAGGTAGGAGCTGATACAGAGGCCATGGAGGGGTGCTGCTTCCCCTGGCTTGTTGAGCCTGTTTTCTTATAGAACCCAGCCCAGGCACTACCCACCATGGGCTAAGCTCTCCTCCATGGATCACTAATTGAGAAAATGTCTTACAGCTGAGTCTCATAATGGCGTTTCTTACTGAGGCTCCTTCCTCTCTGATGACTCTAGCTTGGTCAAGTCAACACATGAAACCAGCCAGTGCAACTGACCCCTTGTCAGCTTGACCCACAAACACATCACTATCATGTTACAACCCTTTTTTATTCATCCCCAAGATCTCATATTAAAAACACACATAACTTCAAAAGCTTTACAAATTCAAACACATTAACTTTTCAGTCCCTTTAAAATAGCCAGTCTTTTTGAAAAATCTAGAGTCTCCCAACTGTGGGCTCCAGTAAAATAATTTGTTATTTCAAGAGGAGAAAGAAATCAGGGCACAGTCACAATCAAATCAAGACTAAACCAAATTTCAACCAACCAATGGCTGGGATGCACTCACCGTTTTCTGGACTCCTCCAAAGGTCTTGGGTCACTTTTCAGGCTCCAGCCTCTGAAGAACACACAGCTTGTCTTCCAGGCTCCACTCCAGTGCTGCTGCTGCTGTTCTTGATGGTGATGCTCATGGTACTGGCATCTCCAAAATACTAAGATCTTCTGCCGCAACTGGGCTGCACTTTTACCAACAATCTTTCATAGGCTTTCTTCATGGTGCCAAGCCTCAACTTCTCTGCATGATTCCTTCAGTCCTGGGCCTTCAGCTGCCACTGAGGCTGCACCTTCACCAATGACCTCTCACAGTGCCAAGCCTCATCTACTCTACATAATCCCTTATGGCTTCAAAACCAGTACCACCTGGGTGACTCTTACACATCACCAAGTCCAATTGCCCAGCACGAGGTACAACCTTGGCCACCTCTGAAACATAGCTTCTCTGCACTGTCAGGAACACTTCCCAGAAAATTTCACCTCAGTGATGCTGGCCACTTCTTACTCACTGCTAATTTCTTACCTCCAGCCAATCAGCGTCAAGTATCCTTGCAAAGTTTCACTTTCGTAGTTCTGGTATCTTGTTAATCACAACTGATTCTTCAGCCCAACAAACCAGAACCACAGAATTTTAACTTAAAAAAACAAATGGTCCTAATAGTCTTTCAACTTCTCTCTGAAACTTCCCAAGCCAGGTCTCCATTGTCTGCATTGCTCTCAACATTATCTTCCAAGCTCCCACAGAAAAATCCCACAGAGCTCTCAGCACTCAGTGGCTCTTCCAGCCCAAAGCTCCAAAGTTCCACAATCTGCCCCCAGACATGGTAGCTCTATCACAGCAACACTCCACACAAACAGTACTAACTGGTCTCAGCTGGGTTTCCATTGCTTCAACAAAACACCATGACCAAAGAGCAAGTTGGGGAAGAAAAGGCATCTTTGTATGACACTTCCACATTGTTGTTCACCACTGAATGAAGTCAGAACAGGAAATCAAGCATGACAGGTATCTGGAGGCAGGAGCTGATGCAGAGGCCATGGAGAGCTGCCTACTAGTTTGTTTCCCCTGGCTACTTTCTTATAGAACCCAGGACCACCAACCCAGGGATGGCACCACCTACCATGGGTTGGGCCCTCATCCATTGATCTCTAAACAAGAAAATGCTTTACAGCTGAATCTCAAGGAGGCATTTCCTCAACTGAACCTCCTTTTTCTGGTGACTCTGGCTTGTGCCAAGTTGGCACAAAAGACCCACCCCTCCCTCTCTTTCACACACACACACACACACACACACACACACACACACCTCTACCATGCTGGTAGAGACTCTGGTCTTTTTCCCAAGAAAGTGTATCCACCACTTTCCCTTGCTGCTTAACAGGTCTAATTCTGAAACACAAATTCTGTGTATAAACTGGACCACGTTCTACTATAGCAAAAGGAGATGTTCCGGATCTGTTTCTAAGTTCTCCAATTACTTCTGAAAATAAAATTTGCATTAAAAAATCAGAGTGAAGAGCTGGAGAGATGGCTCAGCAGTAGGTGTACTCACTGCTCTTGCAGAGGACCTAGGTTCAGTTCCCAGCACCCATATGGCTATTTACAACTACCTGCAATTCCGGTTCCAAGGGATCTGACACTCTGTTTTTATCTCCCCAGGCACCAAGCATACACATGATACATAAACATACACATGCAGGCAAAACATTCATGTGCATAAAAAATAACATAAATAAAACAGATAAAAGAAAAAATTGAAGTAAGAACTAGAAATGTTTCTCACAGAGCACTTGTCTAGCACCTGCAGGGCCCTGAGCTGAATCTTCAAAACTGTAAAAATTAAATTTTAAAGATTAAAATTAATCAGAAGCCAAGCATAGTGGCACATGCTTCTAAACCCAGCACTTGGGAGGTAGAGGTAGGCAGATCTCTATGAGTCTGAAACCAACATGGTCTACATAATGAACTGTAGGCTTCTCAAGGCTACATGGCAAGACCATGTCTCAAAACAAACAAAAAAGGGGAATCAGAGTAATTCCTTTGCTTTCGGTGTTTTGCTTTATAACTGCATTATCTGCTACAAACATTTTTTTTTTTTTTTTTTTTTTTTTTTTTTTTTTTTTTTTTTTTTTTTTTTTTTTTTTTTTTTTTTTTTTTTTTTTTTTTTTTTTTTTTTTTTTTTTTTTTTTTTTTTTTTTTTTTTTTTTTGCAACTGTAGGCAACAGAATACTGAAAATCAGAATCACTGGAGAAATACCACCCACTTCACTGGATTTACAAGCAAGAACTTGTAACCAAAGTCCTAAGTCAGCTGGGGCAGGATTGGCCTTCACATTCAATGCCCCTGGATATTCTTTTCTATCACTGGGCAAGGAGTCTTACATTGGAGAATATTATTTTAAGGTGTGGTACTCTTGTTTATGTTATATTTGTTTAACTCTGTGAAGCTGTGTTATTGTGTCTGCCTAAAACACATGGCAGTCTAATAAAGAGCTGAATGGCCAGTACCAAGAAAGAATAGGTGGCGCTGGCAGGCAGAGAGGATGAAAAGAACATGCGAGTGCCCACCCATGGGCAATCAGGGCTTCTCTAGCTTTTACTGGACCACCTGTTCACCTCAGGTCCACAGCAACACCTCAGTATGATGACTACAGCATGGGGCACTGATGCCACTGGCCCACTCTGAAGGACAGCTCTGTCCTCTGCCTCCTGCCAGCACCTGTGTTCAGAAACAACCAGTAAATATGATAAAGGTCAGCTTAACAAAGACCCAGTGTGGGTGAAAGTTAGCATCATTGGAGAGATACAGGGAAAAGAAGAGGAGCCCAAAGCCCCAGGCTCCATGGAAGACACAGGGAAGGGTAGGGAGGGAGCTGGAAAGAAGCCTGACCCCATTGCTACATCTACTGCTGGAGACTCCTGAAAATGAGGCGCACCAGGCATGGACAGTGGTGAGTTCTTGTCATTGTAGCTGCTTGGTAGCCTGAGAGAGGAAGAGGATGAGAGATGAGTCCAACATTCAGAGTTTGGGGTCAGCCTGGGCAATGCAGCAAAAATGGTATCTTTAATTATGTGGGTGTGTACTGTGGGGGTGGGGGAGTGTGTACACACGCTGAGCATGCGTGTGGGTGCTCGCACAGGCATGTGAAAAATGCCCTTCAAAATGTCCTTGCTCCCTGAGCCCTGCAGGAAGGAACCCTATGGCCCACTAGGCCGGAAAACCTTCACAATGACCTTCACTGCAGAAGAAACTTTGCTTTACTGTTGCTGTCCAACGGTAGAGGGAGGCAGCTGCCAGCGGCTGTTCATCACAAAGGAGGAGGAGCAAGCTGCTTGGCCCTCCAGGAACTGGGGAAAACCATGAGCTAGGTGGGAAAGCCACAGGACTCCTGAAAAGCAGGGTTCCTTCCAAGCATGCCCTGTTCATCCTCCCTATAACCAGGTCGGGGCTACAGTTGGGCAGCATTTTCCAACTCTGAACACCAGCCTGGCTCTCTGGGTTGCAGTGCTGAGGATGGCAACATCTGAACCTAAGACTCCCCCTCCCTGCCATTCCCACCCTTTCCTCCAGAGAAATTCTTGAGCAGCTGTACCTGGACTCAGTATCTGCATTCCGTCAATCCCTTCCTTTTCCAACACCCCCTGCCTTAGGGGAGAGACACCTAGCCACAGTAAGTCCTTTCCCAGTGAGTGACATTTCCTGTGACTTGTCTGGGTTGACGAATGTCCTGTCATAGAACTTGACAGTTGAACTTACTCCTCCCTTGAGGAGTGATGCCCTGGTGGCTGGTGGTTTGGACTCTCACAGATGTGGGGAAACAGGCTGGTTTCAGTTCAGTTCAGACCACCACTAGGTGGGAAGGGTAACTCTCTTCCTGGCTTCTCCAATCCCTGGTACATATTGTCACATGAGAAGCTTCCTGCAGGGGTAGAGGTGATCCTCTGAGCATGAATACTCCACAGACTGGAGAGGTTTCAATCTGTATATCTAGTTCCCCAGAAGCCTTTCTAGAGCAATAAGGCAGAGTCAGTGTGCTGGGAGCCACCCATCATCCTGAGTGGGAGCCTGGCTGACTGGATGCATCCAGACCATAGACCTCCACCCCACAAGCACGTGAGAGCCAGAGAAGGCAGAAGATGGGCAAGTGTGGAATGTGTGCTGGCTGGGTGGTAGAGCATGCTGAGATTGAGGAGAGCATGAGGTCAGCCCTGGCTCAGAGAAGCTGTTGGCGAGAATCACCCTCCCACTCACCCCTATCAGTTGCCCATTCAAGGGTGGGTAGTTCGGATGAGCCCAATCCACAGGTAGGGCAACCTCATGGCCCCTCCTTCTGGTGTTGCCTCCATCCCCCATCTCACTCCCTTGCACCCTGGCTTCTTCTCATCCCTCCCCTGTCTATGTGTCCTTCCCACTTTCCTTGTGCCCTGCATCCTGATGTAAAATAGGGACACGCTCCTGGTTGAGTCCTCCCTTCTGCTGGCTCAGGCCTCCCCACCCTGGCTGTTATAGGACAAGCTGTTTCTCCTGCATCCTGGTCTGCCTTTCTGATGCTTCATTAGCTGGGCACAAGACCACTCACAATAAAGTGAAAAGTCAAGTATGTTATGTGCGGCTTCCCAGAATTTACCAAAGGTGGAGGAGAAAGGCTTTTCCTTTCTGCCATTTTGTTGCTGCTGCTGCTGCTGCTGTTGTGAGCAGGAATGTGGGCATAATGGCTGGGGCTTGTGAAATCACTTTGGCCTGTGAAATATATGTCAGAGGCATTCTGCATAGCCTAGCATCTAGTTAAGCCACTAATGAATCTCGTTTGACCACAACCATAGTCTTTGGTCAGAGAAGGACTTCAATCTAATTGAAATGCATCTCACCGAGTTTCATGCCATTTCGTTGCAGAGGGTACAGTGCCCTGACATTTTACCGGCTTGGCTAGGCAGGCCCCATTGTGCTTATGTTCCTGCTTCCAGTTGCTTGCAGGCACAGCCCGCAGCTGCACATTGCTCTGTGCTTTGCATCACTGGCCTCTCACCGCCTGCCCCAGGGCTTCCCTGTTGTAAAAGACCAAGGCATTATGGGACCCACTGCCTAAGCAAGCACACTGAGTTCTGGTCAGATGTGTGGAGCCGTGGGCTTGTGGGTAGAGAGGAAGGCTGGCTGCTTCGTGGGTGGCACAGTAGATGCCCCTGTTTCCTTTCTGGCCTCCTCACAGCAGACTGAGTGTGCATGCAGGTCCTGCCCATCAGAAATGCAACCAGAGGCAGACAAATTCTCCTCCTTCTGTGTACCTCTGTGGCAAGCGCTAGGGGCTTTCCTGGTGGTACTACATGAAACAAAGCAATTAGCTTTACCTGTGAGAGGCTGGGGCTAGCCCTGTATCGCTCCCTTTTATCCTGCACCCTGGCTCCTTGCGTTAGCTTCCAGAGCTCTGATGTTTCAAGAACCCTAAAAAAGGGAGACATATGGAAAACTGAAGGAACCCCAGAGACTCTACTGACACTCTGGGGGCTTTTTCTCCATGAGAGCAACACATGCTGTTGAGTTAAAGCTACTGCCCTTTGGGACTATCTTACCTGAAGCCTCATCCTACTGCAGATATAAATCTCTTGCCCGAAATTCCCCAGAGCACTCTCTAGCCTGTCATTAAAATACTTCTCTTCCCTTTCATTCCCGTTTCACTTTTCCTGGCTTGGCTGTGTATGGATCCATACAGCATTGCTCCCAGGAAAGTCCAAGGGGCATAATTATCCCTCCACTCACCACCCCTGCCTCCCGAACTTGCAGCTACGGATAAAGGAACAGAATCTGGAGTAGGTTAGATGATGCACCTACGGGCAAGTGTAAACAAGAGAAAATCTCCAGTGGCTTCCAGGCCATTCAACCAAATTGCACCATCATCTCCCTCCCCACCCATCCCAGACTGTGCAATTTGGAAGTCATCAAATCTCGTCCTAGGATCTCCATCATGGGATGGGCAGAGCTGGGAACGGTGCCTGCTCAGCCTGGTCCTAGAATGAGATTAAAGTAGAGAAGGGCACCAGCCCGTCCATGTCGACCTACAGGGCACTAGCTCCATTCACTCTCTTTACTCCACTTACTATTAGAGTTTTTGGTTAGTTGTAGTCAACTGCAGTCCCAAATATTATGTGGACATTTCCAGAAAAAGAAACAATTTGTAAATCCTAAATTGGTGGTCATCCTGAGTAGTATGCCATCTTGTTTCATCCGTTTAGCCTGGGCTATGAACCACCCTTTGGCCTGGTGGATCCATGCTGTATATGCTACCCCCCATTAGTCACATAGCCATCTTGATTGTCAGGTAGGGGGTCATAATTTTACAGAGCTTGAGTTGTTAACTTTATTTTTTATTTATTTTTATTTTTTTTAAGATTTATTTATTATGCATATAGTGTTCTGCCTGTAGGCCAGAAGAGGGCACTAGATCTCATTACGGATGGTTGTGAGCCACTATATGGTTGCTGGGAATTGAACCCAGGACCTCTGGAAGAGCAGTCAGTGCTCTTAACCGCTGAACCATCTCTCCAGCCCCTATTTTTTATTTTTTAATAACAGTCCCAAAGCACAGGAGTAGTGGTGCCAAGCAGACATGGGGGCATAGAACATGTCGACTCTGCTGCTGTGTGGCCAAATTTTAGGACATATAGGAAAACACATAGTACACCCATGGTTCAGTATGGTATTAGTTACCTTCTTGTAGCTGTGACCAAATACTTGACAAGAACCAACTTAAAGAAAGATACACTTACTTTGGCTCATTGCTGTAGAAGATAGCCATGGTTACAGACAGCATAATGGCAAGAATGACTCCACCATGGTGGCGGGAGCAGGAGGTGGCCTACCTATTTACTCTTGCTTCAGTGCGGTAGGAAGCAGAGATGGCACAGACAATGACCTGAAGGCCTGCCCCTCAGAGATCCACTTCTTCTAGGGGCCCTACCTCCCAAATTTCCACAGCCTTCCAAAATAGCACCCCAGGCCAGGCCAAGTGTTCAAACACATGAGCATGCAGGCGACACCTCACATCCATGCCATAGTAAATGCTCGCTAACATTTCTGAGACTGCTGGAGGCTTTAGAATGCAGATTCTGCAGATGTGAGATCTACTATAAGATCTACTGGTAAAGAATGCCACTATATGCAATCCCATCAGCCCTTGGCCAAATCTATCTCCTTGGAATCCCAAAGCCCCTGGGCTAGTCTGTTTGTTGAGTGCTGATTTCCAGTAAGTCTTATGTTGAAAACAAAACAAAACAAAACACCACCATCAACAACAAAACAGGATATTCCTCTACCTGTCTAGATGCAGCTGAATTCCTGGGGAGGGGACATTGAGTATGTCCTGGTTTGGTTTCTGTTGTTGTAATAAACACCATAACTGCAGAGAGCATGGCCAATGGGCTATGAGGCACTTAGCAGTTAGGATGGTCCACATAAAATTTGTCTTTCAAACAAGTTTGGTTTACTCACAAAAACCTTCTTCATAATGCCATGCTAATATAAAAATTAAACAGATGTCTCATCAAGCAGGGAACAGCTGTCTGTGCAGAATGCCGCTAAAGGGGAATCTGCTACTGGGAAATTTTCTCCAGTGAGGACACTTTAGAAGCTCACAGGCTCGGGCCACATTCGCTGTGAGTCCCTTAGCTGTGGCAGGCACCACAGGGATGCTGGCACCAATGGACATCCAGGAAGTTCTTGAGAGTGCTGGCCAGCAGCTATCACTGACAAGCAGACCTGTGTGTGCCTAGCCACAGTGTTGAAAGTTCAACAGTCACTGAGGCCAGAGCCAGGCACAGACTCTCTCTCAAGTCTTCTTGCTGATGGGTATTAACACAGAGGCTAGCTGGCCATTCCCAAATTTCAGTTTTCACATCATTTCATTGGATGGTAGCTTTGACTGATCAGGGTTCACACCCTGGAGCTGGCTCACCAGCATATCAAGGCCTGCCCTGGTCTAGGTTAACTTGAGATGCTGAGTGGTCTTCCTTGAGAACCAGCTATCAGTGGCTCACCCATCGGCAAACTCAGGCATCACATAATCTCAAGTTACATAAAAGGGTGTTTAGGCTACATGATGGTTTTTTAAGTTATGGTCCTAATAACGAACTTGGAAAGAAAAGGTCTTATTTCACATTACAGGCCATCATCAAGGGAACTGAAGAGAGGACCTGGAGGCAGAAACTGAAGCAGACAGAAACCATGGAGGAACACACTTTATGGCATTGTGCTCCATGGCATACTCAGTCTGCTTTCTAATGCAACCCAGGACCACTTGCCTGGCAGTGGCTCTGCCCATGGTGGGCTGTGCCCTTCTACAACAATCATTAATCAAGAAAATACTCTACAGTCTTGCCTACAGGCCAATCTGAGAAAATGAGGCAATCTCTCAACTGGGGGTCCCTCTTCCAAAGTGACTAGTTTGTGTCAAGGCAACAAAAATTAATCAACAGGCTTTCTCTTAAGAGATAGCAGCCTGGGGCTGGAGAGATGGCTCAGCGGTTAGGAGCACCGTCTGCTCTTCCAGAGGACCCGGGTTCGATTCCCAGCACCCACATGGCAGCTAACAACTGTCTGTAGTTCCAGTTCCAGGCAAACACCAAGGCAAATAAATAAATAAAGTTTTTAAAAAAAAAAAAAAAAAAAAAAAAAAGAGATAGCAGCCTGACGCTAGAACAAATACCCAGGCCACCAATTTATAAAAAGAAAAGGTTCTTTGGCTCAGGGTTCTGAAAGTTTCTGCCTAGAATCAGCCTCATTCTCCTGCAGAGTCAGTTCATCATGGAAGGAGCACAAGCTAAGCAGAGCCACACTTCATGGCCGGAAGCAGGAAGAGAGAGGAAGTGGCAGGATGGGGGTGAGGAGCCCCATGTCCTCAGGAGGAAGCAGAGTAGTCACCATGGAAACAACGGCTTTAATCCAGTTCGCTGGCTTGCTGTCAGGGTCTGTTCCACATTCTGTGACCTGGGAAAAAGCAAGGTGGTCATGCTGAAGTTGTGTGGTAATAAGTTCCTGGGCTTCTTTTGATCCAGATGTAGGTGATGCTAAAAACCTGGGGACTCAATTTTCAGCAGAAACAGAAATGTGCTCAGCTAATCCAGATGCTGAGCATGGATCTCCAGGCACTGTTCTCTGCCAATCAGAGACCTGACCTGGCCACTGTAAACTCAAGCACTCTTTGTTTCCACGCAGAAGCTCCCAATGACTCAATGGGGAATGATATAAATCACACCATTGTGATTCAGTCTTTCTTGCCACAGGAAGGTAGAATGTTAAGGAAGAGATACTTTGCTTTGGAAACAAAACCCACAATCAACCCCCTAAAAAAAAATAATCTGGGCCAGGAGGAAGACAAGGAGGGAGCCCTGCGGTTTGGAGGCTGGGTGTGGTCTAGAATATTCCAGTTAAATGGTCCTTTGCGGCCAGAGGGACAGGTGAGATCAGTAAGCCTTTTCTTAGTCTGCGTCTCCCTGGAAATGAGTCCTGTCCCTCTGGACGCTTTCCGTCTTGAGGCTTTGCTTCAGCCAGGGTTGCTTTTTGAAATGGTGTCTTGAAAAGTGGAGAGACGGGGTTCTATGTAGGGCTCATGGGCCTGCAGGTTATGAGGACTGTAGAAGAGGAAGAGGAACTGGAAAGGATTTGAAAAGGGAGGGGGAGGGAAAAGGAGAGGAAGAGAGGGAAAGGGAGGGGGCAGCAGAGGAGCATTTCTAGCCTGAAGAGGAAAGCTGGGCAGCTTTATCACCCTGACTGCTAAACCCTGGGATCCAGTGACAGGAGAAGGGGAGGGTGCTGGGGGGCAGGACAAAGGCTCAGTTGTTGATGCATAAGACACACCCTCCTTACCATAGTCACTTCTTCCTTTGAGCCAGAATCCACCCTCAGATGTACCATGCTCTCATTAACAAGAGCTCAGTACTTCATGAAATACAAGGCATGCCCAGGGCTTCCAAGGACCAATTCCCTTCTCCATACCCATCAGGGATGGTTGTCTATGTCTGTATTTTAAAAGCCTAGATGTTCTGAGCCTCATTGGCCATCTTTGTTGGGTTATCCCTAAGAAGATGGTTCATAAAATCTGTGTTCTTGTTTGCTTGTTCTTCCTTTCTTTTTCCAACACATTTATTCCTGTGCTCAGAAATTAAAGAAAAAAAACAGAGGGCTGTCATTCATATGTGGGACTTTTGTAGCTGGCACATGATAAGCCAGTACCTGCTGGACACACAACAGAACCAGAACATCCCATAAGGCCTTCGGTACCTGACTGGTCAATTCAACCCAGAGAACAAGGCTGGAAGTCTCTCTAAGCAGGTTTGGTTTTGCTCATGCACCCCCCAGGCTGAGTGCCAAGGGAGTGGCTATCTCCTGTCCTGATTCTCTGATCTGCAGGCCACTAAGTCAAGGGAGGCTTCCTAGATGACTCACCCACTTGGGCTTTGATGTCAAGTTTGAGTTGGGTCTGATCCAGAGTTCGACTCCAAGCTTTACCTTCTTTTGCTACAAAATTAGAACTGGGTCCAGAGAACCTGAAAGGTCTCACTGTTGTAGAGGTGTGTGTCACCCTCTTCCATGAGGGGTAAACTGAGGCACAAACTTCATCTTCTTGTCAAATCTCAAACCCAGACCCTTGGCTAATGATGTAGTGAGTCTGTTTTTGTTTTTTAATTAATGAATTGATTAAAGGCTGCTAAAGAGAGCATAATGATGGTGATTGCCATCATTATTGTGGGGCTAGTGAAATACGATGTGAGCATTGACTGGCTCCAACCACCTGCCAAAGCATCCCTGGCCTTACCAGACTGGGAACCTCTAGAGGAGGGCTGTGTGGTCATAGTTTAGATGCAGTGCTGAGCTTCCTGCACTGACATTCACATGGCATCCTACCAGGAAGAAAGCATTAGTGGCCCTGGGGCCCTTTAAGACAGCAAAGCCAGGCAATTTGCCCAAGACCACATGATGATGAGCACCTATACTGGGATGGAAACCTTATCTCCTGGTTGCAAGCCCAGTGCTCTTTACTCTGGACTCTGGTCCCCTTCCCCCATACGTCATGGTCTCTGGGTAGTGGGCAGGGAAGCAGAAAGTAGAAAGTTAAGGCCCAGGAACAAAGAGAAAGGAACTTTTGTGGACTGTCTTGAAAGCATCAGGAAATTTCACTATCAGTAGCATGTAGATCTAGCCAGGTACACACAGACCCAATTGTGGGACTATCGCACTCCTAAAGGACATAGGCTTACAAGTTATAAAGAATCAAAGAGGAGAGGGGCAAAGGATGACTCAGTAGTTAAAACACACTTGTTGCCCTTGTGGGTGGCCAGATGAGTTTGGTTCCCAGCACCTACATCAGATGGCTCCTGATGGCCTATAACTATAGCTCTGGGAGATCTGAAACCTTCTTCTGACCTCTGCAGGCACCCTCACACAAGCACATGTGCACACACATTCATAGACATATAAGCATAAATAAAAATAGAATGTATCTTTAAAAACATCAAAAAGTTCTTATTTAAAAAAAAAAGAAAGAAAAAGAAGATAGTGAACTATGTTTGTCCACAGTAATATGATAGCTTTCTGTTACCATAACAAATGCCTGAGACAATCAGCTTGGAAGGAGCTGAATGGTTCATTTGCCTCACAGTTTTGGAGGGTTCAGTCCCTGGAAAGTTGGCGCCTTTGCTTTTGGGCCTGTGTTGAAGTCCCTTACAGTATCAGGGAGCCTTTGGTGAAGCAACAGCCTCAGGGGAGCCGAGAAAGGAGAAAACGACCCGCAGCACACAGCCCTACTCAAAGGCACACCTCGGAGGACACTAGTCATCACACTTCTAAAGTTCCCACCACCTCCCAATAGTGTCACTGACTGGTCACTGGGCCTTTGGGGGACAGTCCACATCCAAGCTCCATCACCAGATTGTTCCAGAAATTCTGAACAATCATCTGATTCATTCACACTGACAAGGGGGGGAGGACAGAGGAGAGGAGGCAGAAGGGGGCCTTAGGGATTCAGGAAGGGGCAGTTGCTGAAGTGCTGTTCCCAGATATCTGTGATTATTTGCTTCCAGAATCCCACAAATCCCCAAATCTACAGATGCCCAAGACCTTGTATAGAATGGCAGAATATTTACATAGAACTTGCTCACATCCCTTTGCCTATTTCAAATCAGCTCCAGATTTCTCAAAATACCTACTAGAAATGACATTTAAATCATTTGACACTGCACCATGTAAGGAACTATGAGAACAAGTCTGATCCTGTTCAGTACCAATGCAGCTTTCTTTTTCAATGTTTCTGATCTGTACTTAGCTGAGTTCAAGGATGCAGAACCCATGGGTGCACAGGACCTACCGTACTGGGAAAGAATGAATGAGGAAACCATTTGTCATGTCTCTTGGCCTCTACAGTAAGGAAAGAACAGAGGTGACACTCTGTTCTGCCAATTCAAAGTCTTCTCTACCCTCCCTCCCCCCTCCTTGTTCCTTCCTTCTTCTCAAAGGCCATAAATGCATTCTGCAAGCACTGTGTCCTTCCAGTGAGGTCCCCAACTGCCAGGAGCATAATAGATCAAAGGGGTTTCCACCCTTTCGGAAATTATTCTCTGCTTGACAACATGTTATGCACACACACACACACACACACACACACACACACACACACACACACAATTTGCTTGAGTGACAGCTGGAGAAATACTTATTTCACAATCACTGCCATTTCCATGCCAGGAATATTTTCACTCTGACAGGTATTTCTCCATCAATATTCATAAGTCTCCATCTTCCTCTGTGGAGATGAGGATAGAGCAAAGTCAAAGATATAGGCCAGAAATTCCCATCTGAGAGCCAGTCAGTGACATGAGGGTTGATTACCTCCAGAGCTCCAAACAGCAACCGCAGCAGCAAGACTAGGTACAGCCAAAACTTAACGTCACACATAAGAAAAAAAAGCACAGAAGGCTCCATCCACCTAGAGCCCACCTTCATATGGTTGTATCTCTAGAACAAAGCTGTCCAGTGAAGCGTTACATTCGAAGGCTGGATCCACATGGGGAAATTGTAACACTGGAAAACAGTGATTTAAAATAAGACATTGGAGCATGGTTGGTGATTTTTCTAGAAGCAACCTTAGTGCAAATGTAAGATTAGTCAGGAGTAAGACTCCTCCCTCTCTGTGTATTCTTGGGTCAAAAGAATTCATGGCTTTCAAAATGCCAGTATGTCAGAGAGCAGTGA
Source organism: Sigmodon hispidus (assembly GCA_004025045.1). Lineage (NCBI taxonomy): Eukaryota > Metazoa > Chordata > Mammalia > Rodentia > Cricetidae > Sigmodon > Sigmodon hispidus. The sequence goes on along the minus strand of PVIH01008371.1, from coordinate 77,174 downwards.
TTGTCTACTTCTTGACCCTGACCCCAGCAGGCAGGCTGCCTAGGGACCTCAATGGCTCAGTGAGAACTGTTCCGAAGGGCTGTTTCTATTTGAGTTAGGGGACCCCCAAAAGCACACTCTTTGCTATGATCCCATGTGACCTCATGTACCCCCCCCCCCAATTTGCACAGTGTAGTCAGAGAAGGCAGCAAGAGACTAGAGTCCCTGTATGCACAAAGACTGAGCATGATGCAGAATTTCCCCATGGCTTATGTAGCATCACTGAGCTCTATGCTTCCTCCGTCATTACAGCCTCACAGAAAAGTCATCTGTGCTGAGAAGGGTTGCCAAGCACACTGGACCTCCTGCTAATCATCCTCTGGATGCTTATTGTATGTGTTAAGAACTCAGAAAAGCCTATGGTAGTAAAGCCCATTCGGCTCTATTTAATACTTCATTTTCTAGACTAACTTAATCATGGAAGTCTTCCTCTAAAATCCACTCATATATCTTAGATTCTTTGAAACATTATCTAAAAAAAATATTGACCCACTCCCCCTAGAGGAACACCTGACTTACTCTTGAGGGAGGGGGAGAAAACTGGATCTGCCAGGAGTGGAGACTGAACTAAGCAATATTGGGGCAGTGGGACCATGGGACTGCCTGCTGCCTGCCCAGGGAAGGGATGGGGATTTGTGGAGAAGAAAAAATGACCTGATGTGGTGGGAGGGGGAAGGGACCTTGAATAAGGATATACAAGATTAGAAAGTGTGACTTCTTTGTTCATAATAATAATAATAAAAGAAAAAAATATTGAGTTAAGGTTTCTCTCTTTATTGCAAAAGGTGCACAATAGTGTTAAGTGGGTGAATGAATATACTATAAATTAAGTCGTGAACATGAACTTGAGATTCTAGATTTCCCATAAGTCCTCACATACTCCTTTAGAAACCTGTCCACAATGAGCCAAGCACTTGTCACCCACTGTCCCTCTCCAGTGTGGCCAGATATGCACGTACAAGTCAGGAAAGGGCATCAGGACAGTTGCCTCTGGGTCCAGACGATGTTAAAATGCATGTTACTGATGTCCTGACTCTGACATAGCAAAGACGGAACAAACATGGAACTCTGGGCTTCAACATGGGCTAGTTACTTTAAGGCTCTGTGTCTGTCTGTTTCTTTGGACAGACTTTCATTATGTAGCTCAAGTCAGGCTTGAACTCACAATCCTACTGCAGTCTCCTCAGTGCTGGGTTTATAGGCATGAACACTGCATTGCACCTTAGACTTTGTCAGTTATAAGGGACTGAGAGAGATGACGCAGAGGTTAAGAGCGCTGACTGTTCTTCCAGAGGTCCTGAGTTTGATTCCCAACAACCATCTTTAATGAGATCTGGTGCCCTCTCTGTGTACTGTATACATAATAAATTAATCCTTAAAAAAAAAAAGGACTGAGACAACCTGACAAGCCGAGCCATCTGGTTGTAAGTCATCCTCCATAATCCATCCTTCACTCCATCCCCTTCTCCAAAATATGATGTTTATGCAGTAGGAAAAAATATGTGTTAAATGTGTCCTGGGTCCAGAGTCCTTTCTCCAAACTCTTGGGACAAGTGTATCTATCAATCATGAAGTCCTCCCCTTTAAATAAAGATAATGATGTATGTATCCCATGACTGGGTAATCTTCACCCCAAACTCACAGGTAAACATTTCCACAGTGAAACATGAATATCCACAATGAAAGAACACAGTCTATAAATAGTTTGCAGGCATTTCAGATCAGGCTTTGCTCACATAATGGACTCTAGAACCTAATTCATTTTAGAGTCTTACAGGTGTCTGGGTTGTGGTGTGAATCATAAAAGCCTTTGCTGGACTTCTAGTGAGCACACTTGCTACTTGGGAAAACCACTGAGCTCAGTTGCTCTAATAAACCCAAGAGCTTCGGTGTGTTTACCTTAAACAGTAGATTTCCCAGTGTGAGGTAGGGCCAAGGTTCCCTGGAAATGCCAATAACCTGGTCTGCTTGAATTTGGAATTTGCCATTAGAGGAATCAGTATTTTCCCATGAAAGATACACTACTTCATCATTGGCCCACTGGCTTGAAAGAGGGAGTTTCCAGAGTAGACTATGGAAGAACAAAGGCTCACTGCGTTGTTCACCAATAAATTTCCCCAAATCACTGAAAAGCCTGCTGGGCTGTGTGAATGCAAGTCCAGTTAGTCACACGGCTTCCATCCAGCAGCACTGGCACAGTGGCAGGTTTCTCTCCCCTGTGACTTCTGTGTTTGAGTGCTGGTCTAAACTTTAAAAAAAAAAAAAGAGTCAAATGCAGACTCTCATCTTCCAATTTTCAAGGGGCCAGCACAATTTTAGTGACATTCTTATAATTATCATTTGACTTAATAAATAAAGTATACGAGTGACAGGATATGGAATACTTGATCCCAGTATTAGCCACACAGTAACAGGTGTCCCACTCCCACAGTGAGACTGACGTGTCACTATCCAATCTAGTATACTATTGTAACAGAATACTGAAGGATTTTACTTATAAAATAGCTGTGGTTTATTCATTTGTATGGAAGCCAAGTTGAAACACCAAGATTGTCACTTCTCCACACTAGGCCATAGGCACACTGACACAGCTCCAACACCATAGGTGACACTGAGCCCCACTCATCAGCCTGATCATATTCCTGAGTGTTTTCAGAGACCTGCAGACTTAACAGCTCACTGGTGTCTGAATCATCCATGTCTGTGTTTGAGCCCTTCAGCGCCAGGTCATGGCTATTGGGCCCAGACTTTCAGATAATAGGCCAATTATATTATGTCACCCGAAACCTAATCTCACCAGATCATTGGGCCTATTAATCTCAAAGGGGAATTTCCTGAGCCTCATACCCAGCTGGGGATTTAGGACAATGAGTTCCTCTCCACTCATCTGTAATTCCTGAAAATGCTAAGGTGCCGATTATCATTGTATTTCTCTCCAAGTCTTCCACAGCGAATACCCAAGGTGGCTGTGGTTGCTAGGCAAGAGGATGTCAATCATGAAGGCAACTTGCATCCAGCAACCCAGGTAGCACTTGCTCCTAGTAAAGTGTGGGCATCAAAGAAAATACAAAAAGAGCATCTGCAGGCTATACTAGTCATCTTCCAGTTACAGTAACAAACTTGAAACCATTAAGTTATGAAGATAATTTGGGAGGCTTTGGGGCTTGTGGTGAGGCAGTGCACCATGACGTCAGCATGGAGAGCAAAGGTGCTGTCTCCTGTAGGTTAGCAAAAAGTGGAGGAGGAAGAGGGGAGCCAGGTCCCAATATCTGGTTTAAAGGTGTGATCCCGATGACCTAGCATCTTTCCACTGGACACCAGCTCTTTTTTTTTTTAATGTCAGAATTTATATATATTTTTTTAAACTTTATTTATTTATCTATTTGCCTTGGTGTTTTGCCTGGAACTGGAACCACAGACAGTTATTAGCTGCCATGTGGGTGCTGGGAATCGAACCCGGGTCCTCTGGAAGAGCAGACGGTGCTCTCAACCACTGAGCCATCTCTCCAGCCCCCTGGACACCAGCTCTTATTATTTTTGTGTTTTTGTTTTGAGACAAAGTCTTACTATGTAGCTCAGCCTAGCCTCAAACTCTTCCACTTCTGCTTCCTCATCCGATTTTGTTTGTTTGCTTTCTAATTGCCCACTGTCTCCCAATAGTATCATCCAGAGAACCGAGCCCTAACACTTGGGCTCCTGAGGTCACTCACCATTCAAACTGTAGCAGAAAAGAATCTAAAATGGTCCATAAGCAGTCGTAGCTTGCACTATATACAAGCAGAGGGGGGTAATCAGAACAACTTAATAGGTTCTATAATAAGATGATGCTCCTGGTCCTGGGATCTGCACACAGAGTGTATATTGGGTGACAGTAAGGGAGAACCCCAGAGGAGAAGGGATTTTGAAGACAGCATATATAGGTGGCTTACATGAGGCCTTAACAGAATACCTAGAACACAACAAGAGCCTTAGAAAATAGCACCCTGGCTTCCTGGCCCACCCACTAGCTTCCTCATCTTGCCATCTATTGGGTGCCCTCTAGTCCCAGTACTATATTTAGAAATGCTTGTTTAGAAATCTTAAAAATCAAAGCATAGCATTGAAATAACTAATAAGAATGATTGACAGATATCTCAGGTCCTTACTTTAAAAATAAAGGGCAACAGCCAGGCAAAAGGGTTGTAGCCCCAGGCAGCCAAACACCTATATAGCTCCAACTGATGCTTGCCCAGGCATAAGGCTGTTAAAAGCTCATCATAATATCCCATGAGGAATATTCTAGAATGGAATGCCTTTGATAACTCTCTGTGCACCACAGCATTTTTGTCACAGGAAGGTGACCAGAAATGACCTCATGAAAACAGCAGGCAGAACCCCTAGCCCCAGTTTAGACACTTGGGTGCCAAAGACCTTATAAGGAGCTGATTCCTAGTGATTGAAAAATGAAAGTCTAACCTTTTCTTAGATAGAAGGAACAATGGGGATTATACTCTAAAGATTGGTCATTTTAAAAAGAATAAATTTCCATCTATACAACACTTTCAAAATGTCAAGTTATAGAACTTGAGGACAGATTGGTGGTTCCCCAGGTTCATCTAGGGATGGGGAGGTCATTGGGGGTGTGCCCTTGAAGAATATTGGGACTTGTACCCTTTCCTGACTCTCTTCTTGTTTTCTGGGGACCATGGAATGAAAAGTTTGCTCCACCACATTCACCCCATCATAAATGCCACCTCATAAATGCCACCTCACAATAGGTTCAAAGCATTGAGGCCAAAGTTTCTGTGAAATCACCATGTGAAACTACGTGAAGCTGATCCTCGACCACCCTATCTGCTGGGTGGTGGCAGTGGGATGCAACAGCTAGATGTAATCTAGAGAAGAAACACACTGGGTTAGGTGGCTGGAGGCATTTCCAAAATTTTAACATTTGGTACTGATGGTTCATCTGTGTATCAACCAATCACCATTTGAGGAACACTTATACACATAAAAATGAGTTCAGGCAAAACTGTGAGATCTGAATGATCCCTGAAAAGCACCAATGCCAGTGACCAAGTTTGACATCATCCTAAGTCTGTAAGATATTACCTTGACCACAAATTATTTTGTTGCTTCTTCACAACTATAACTTTATTATTATACATACCTGCTGTTATGAATTGTAAGTATTTTCAGAGGTTAGGGTTAGGGTTAGGGTTTGTTTGAGGCCCACAGGTTGGGTACCACTGCTCCAGCGTGACCCCGCAAAGAGCATATCTGGAGCTGTGCAGTATTCAGACTGTGCAACAGGACACCACAGCCACTCCTTCAGCCAGCCTCTGCAAAGGGATAAATCTCAGTTAGTGTCTTATTGCTGATTTTCTCATCATCCTGGTTTAATGATTTATTCTGCTTTGCAAACTGCTCCACCTTTCAAGCTAGCCTGGTTTGGCAAATATCAGCATTGATATCTTGATTACAGAGAACTCTCAGGTTCTCAATCTGAGACTGCTTGACGTTCAGACACAAAACAGTTTTTTTTTTTTTTTTTTTTTTTGTATTAACTGACTTTTTCTTGAACACTTACTAGTGGCTGGAAAGATTGATTTCTTCACAAGCCTGTAACCTCAGCACTAGGAAACCTGGGGCAGGAAGATTTTATGGAAACACAACAGCCATGTGTGTCGAGGCCAGCAGAAGCTACATGGTGATGCCAAGTCTCAAGGAAATAAAGATTAATTTCTGCTTTAGAGTTACTGTAACTACAATCAACCCTAAGTCACATATTTATTTGTCTCTTGGTGTCTTTAGGGGTTAATTCCTGCTCCTAAACAGTCACCAAAATCTGAGGTGGTCCAGTCTCTTTTGTAAAGTATGTTATTTGCATATGAGCTATGCACATTCTTGGACATACTTTAAAACACCTCTAGATGGCTCATAATAAATAACACAGGAAAACTTCATGTAATTCTTGTTCTGGTATATCATTCAGGAAATAATAACAAGTAGAGAAGTCTGTACATGACCAGTACAAACCTAGATTCTGTTCTGAATATTTCCCATCTGCAGTTGGTAGAATCTAAGACAAGACCCATTGCATAGCATCTGGCCATCAATATATGTGCTGGGGACATATATTGTTCAATCTGTTGCTGTGTAGGCTACTGGTGATTATACCCTTTGCAGTGGAGCTGGTCACAAGAGAAACCCAATACAGACCAGCATATGGTACAGATTCATACTGAGACAAGTGAGTGATAAATAGAAGGGGTGGCAAGAACTGATAGAAAAAGCCCTGGACAGGTGAGGCAGGCTTGAGTCTGTGACTCACATGGGGCTCCCCTTTGTCAAGAGGGTGGGGCACGTAGAGCATGCCCAGAGCCATGGAACCCACACCCAACACCAGATCTTCTCTGCTCCTCCCACCCCCAATTCCCATCAGACACAGGTGTAAGAGATGCACAAAGCTGCTTCTTCAACAGTAGGTTGGCACAATGCCTCAGGTGAGCTCAGGCTTGGCACTTTCTCCACACTCATAACAAGGAACCTAACCATGGAGGGTTTGAGAATGAATAAAAGAGGGTGGGGCAAGGTGACCTTTAAAATTCAGGATCTAGAGACTTTCCTGGAGCAACTTTCATCTCAACACATGCACATATACTATACAAGACACTACACACACACATATATATATATATTGTTCATATGCATATACACATTTCACACATGCACACACATATACCCACCACATACCATACACCATGCACACACACATATCACACAATAATTGCACATACCACACTGCACACACTACATATATATCACATGTACAACATACACACACCGCATCACTCCACCCCACAACAAGACACACACTCCTGGGAATTTTCTATTGATCCTATCCCCCTAGATTCCCTGATTTGGCCGTAAAGTTAAAGGAAAGACACATATTTAAGAGAAGAGAGAGAGAGAAGCAGGAAAGAAAGGAGAATGAGAGGGAGAGATGGAGGAGAATCTGCTTTAGCCTCTCTAAACTACAAGACACATTTGCATCACCGCTGCATATCTCCCTGCTATGCGACTGTGTCCCTCTGCTCCTTACTGGCCTCATTTGTAAAATGGAGCCCACGAGGACAAGCCTGAGGAGGAGGTCATGATCTCATAGGATTTGGAAGACGCTTGAAGATGTTGATGAGCATAAAAACAGAAAAGAGTCTCGTGTACACAACAGTGTTCAATACCCTGGAGACATTCTTATAAACTCTGGCTGGAAACTCCTGCACACTCCCCAGAAATTCAGTCCTTCCCCTTGCCCCCCACCTCACCCTACCTGCCCCCCTTTTTTCTCCCTCCCCACCCAGCTACTTTGCACTCATTTTCCCACCCTTCCCTGTCAGGAAGCATCCTGGCTCGCTATTGAGCTTGGGGCTCTAGAGTTCAGCTGCTATACTTTATGTCCTATCCCAAGAGCACATGTGTTAAGAACTGGTCCCCAAGACGCTTTGGCCATGGAGCCTGGTAGGTGGAAGTTAGGTCACTGAAGGAAGGGCTATGATGGGGCTAGAGATTCCAGCTCTTCCTTTTCCCCTCCTCCACTTCCTCCTTTTCCTTCACTCTCCCCCACCCCTTTCTGCATGCTATGAAGTGGGTAGTCTCCTCTGTTACACACTCCCGCTTACCACAGGTCCCCAGGCAATGATCCAAATGACCATGAACAGAAACCTCTCAAGCAGTGACAAAAACCTTTCTCTCTTATAAACTGACTTCTCTGGGTGTCTGTTTCAGTGATGGAAAGCTGATCAACACATTCACCAAGATGAGGTCAAATCTTAGCTGCATTCAACCTTACATAGCCAAGCACTGGCCCTCTTGTGCCTTTGTCTTCTACCCTACCTCTTGGTCATAGCCACAAGGATGCAGAAGCAGGTGGGATGCTGTCCTGAGATCAGCATATAGGAACAGCCCACTTGGGTACCAGATTCCAGCACACTGAACTGCCAATTCTACAATTGTCCAGGTTTCTTCCTCCATCCTCCTCATTGATAGACCATGAGAGCTCAGGAAGTGCGCATTCATGGTCTCCCAAGTCTGTGTTCAGAGCCTTCCTCCTGTTCCCCTGACAACCCTATGACTTCTCATCTCCTCTTGGTCCCCAGATCTCCGTCTGACTTTCCCAGGAGCATGCCTCAAGTAACAGTGTGCTGCTGTGAAGATCAAAGGCAGTGATACACAATGGTGAAGGAAGGAAGCAGAAGGGAGGGAGAAGCATTTGGAACGGTGGCCTGCCTTCCTGTCTAGCCAAAGCTGAGGGCCTTGGTTGCCTACTCTAACAATTCAAGATCTACAGTGCCCAGGTTCCCCAGAAAATAATCTGCTGCTGATGACTACGTGGGGGAAAGTTACTGAGTTTTCTGGGTCTCCATTTTTTCTCTGGTAGGCAAGCTTCTCACTGGGCTGTGATAGAGACAGAAAGGCCTAGAAGGTGTTGGGCATCTCCCAGGGTCCCAGAGCTCTCTGTGGGAGTCAACGTTGAGGCCTGGAAATGCCAAGTCTTGTAAACCAATCTCCACTGACCAGGTCTGCTTCCTGGATCTTTCCAAAGAAGAACTTCCTGCAGAAGTAGCTATAGAGCAGAGGTAAAAAGTCCTCACAGGAAAGTTGTGTTCCATCCCTAAACTGAGACCTTCAGGAGACTGGTCAAGGGGAAGGATGGCTGCAGCTGCACTTTACTGCAGTCCTCCACACAGGCCTGTGGACAGAAACAAGGCTGTCTTGTTTCCTGCCCCCTCCCCCGCCTCAAAGAAGGAAGAGAAGAGAACCCACAATGCAGACAGGCAGGAAAGCCCCGGTCCCTCCACACTGGCCAGCAGTCTGGGAAGTCAGCTGAACAATGGTCAAACTCATCCCGCAAAGGGCAGGCAAGGGAGGGCCACAGAACTCCACCCACCCACATTTGCCCTACGGCCCCCATCCTCCAGAGTACAGACATGTCTGTGCCTAGACTGAGTAGAGCCTGCCTGCTCTTGAGAAAAGAAATTGAGCAGCCAAAGTCATTCTCCTGTTAAAAATAAATAAATACATAAGGCAAGCATCCTAAACATGTTAGTCCAAACACCCTGGCTTTGTTCATTTCACTTGACCTCAGCAGATATATAGCCAGGTGAGGGGCAAACCCATGCCTGGCTTGGCCTCTCTCTAGAATCCCTGACTCAGCCAATCAGGCCTCACCAAGAAGGAACCTGTGTGGCAGTAATCCCAGAGCCCCAGGCTCTGATGTTACTATTTTTTAACATTTATTAAATGCCATGGCACACTGAGTCCATGGGGAAACAGGGCCATGTACCTTTGGTGGGCAGGCAGGGCAAGGGATAAACAGATGCACGGCATTCCAGAGCTCTGAGGGAAGACGCCCCTCCAAGCCAGAGAGCTGCTTTCCCGAGTGCTGTCATCCCCAGCACTGTTCTCAGAACTTTCCACCCGGCGCTCGGCCATAGGATAAATCAGAGCCTGACGACTTCTTGGCTGCAGTAACACTCTGCCATGAGTGTCAGCACTGCCAGGCACTCCCTAGTGACATGTTTGGTTTCTTCATTCCAAGCACATAGTAATAAAAAGACAGCTGGATGCAGAGGGATGGCCGTAGCGTTCTTTCCAGCCACAAACTTGGACAAGCCTATCCCCTTTTCCCAAGGGTAAAGTCAGTGAAGGTTTTGCACTAACCAGAAAGGAAAAGCCGATAGTGTTGGAAGGAGGGGTAGCATGCGTGTGTGCATGGCAGAACGAGGGGATGGAGGGGACAGAGACCGAGTCCCCTCGTATTCTGTCCCAGCACATGCTGGCACTGCTCATCCCTGTTCCGGGTGCAATGTGGAGCTGCAGGGGTGTGAGGCTGACGAACCTGAGAATATAGAAGGAGGCAGTCTCAAGCTTTGCTTTGCTCCTGATTCTCCTCTGGCTTTAGGTCCCTTTGTTAAATAGAGTTCCACAAATTCGCAATCTAGCCATGTGTATGCCTAAATGCAGCATGCAGTGCCCCCTGAATGCAATGAAATACCCTAAATGCTGCTTGCAATAAAACAAAATACCCGACTTCAACACAACATCCTCTGAAATGATACAGTGCCCCTGGATGCAAAGCCCTATCTCCTAACCTCATTGAAATGCCCGTTGATTTCAGGGTGATGTCCCTGGAGACAAGGCCAGCACCCTTCTGAGGTAATGATCAGGGCTGTCTGTGTTTCTCCCATGAGCAGGGCTCATCCCCACCCATCCTCACACACAGGGCCTTGCCACATTCCCTGAGTTTGGCACCAAAGGTACTCCCTCCCTGTGCTCTCCTGTGGTACATTCATGCTAACCCTTCAAATGACTCAGAGCAGCTAGGGACAGGGTGCCCCAGATCAAGCTGGCATGTCATTGCCCTCCTCCCCTTCTCCAGGTGCCACCTCTAGGATCTGTCTGGGTGTCAGCTGTCCCTGAGCTCAGGAGCTCCTTGAGGACATGGAAATTGAAACAGGAGAAGCCACCAGCCGGGGCCAGAGGCTTCTGGGACAGCTATGGAAAGACAGCCCTGCCTGAATGGCCACATTATTTATTGGTTCTCCTGGGGAGGCATTTATGGTTATAAAAAGAGCCTCTTGGAATCACAAGCCACTCACCCAGCATATTCATGGCTCCCCAATGTTCCCGCACTACCACCACCACCACCCCTGTCTAATCAAAGGCCCCAGCCAGGGTGGGAAGAACCTAACAACTGCCTGCCAACATCACAGTCATTGTTTCTGCTGGTTTCACAGGACACAGAGCTTAGCAGAGAGGGAAGAACCCCACTGAAAGAAGGGACCTTTCCTGGGCCCACCCAGCAAGCCCAGGTCCACAAAGCTACTGCTTTGCTGTCCTTAACCAACTCAGGGTTAGAGGCCTGGGGATGTTCAAAGGCTCAAGGCACTTCTACCTCTTTTCAAACTATCATCCTGTTGCAGGGGAGGAGGAGGGCTGGCCAATTGAGTGCTGGGATGCAGAGGCCAAAGCAGTGGCTGGGAGGCGAATGGGTTTCACTGGGCTGGATCAAGTGGCTGCCTTCCTGGAAACTGGCTTTCTGTTGCTAGGCCGATAAGGCAGGGAAATTGCTACCCTTGGTGCTCATGGGAAAACATGCTGAGGCAGAAGAAGAGCTTCTGACCTGTTAACAGTTGAGGCAAAGATGAGCATCCCCGCAGCTGTGCCCCAGGGAAATCAGATCACCAAGCAGGTGTGCATTGAAAGAGCCAATGAATCGGACTTTTTAGTGGTGTTCCTGAGACTGAGATGGAAGCCATACAAGGATGCAGCTTTCAAACATCCTACCTTCTCCATGTACCCCCAGAGATCAGCCTCCATCCTTGGTAACAGTGGACCCGCGGAACACACGCATGGCAGTCTTTCCTGGCCACAGACCCCAGTGAAGCAGCACCAGGAGGCTGTGGATGACACAAGATACAGGAAGTCGCTTCCTGGGGACAGGGCTAAACCATCGTCAGGTGTCAGGTGTGCATAGAAAGGTGCTGGCCCCAGAGCCTCAATGTTTAAAACTGTGATGGGGGTGGGGCATACAGACTTCAAAGCGTTTAGTGGTCAGGAAATAAAGCCTTTTGGCCGAGCTCCAGAGACAAGTAACTTACAGTGATTTCTGCCCACCACCATAGTGTAACAAGGCACCTTTCTGTTGTAAGCGGCTGCACTCACACCTTGCCTGCAAAGTACCCTCTCCTGGACTGTTCAAACACCCTCCACAGTCTACCTCCCATTAGGCAGTCACCAGCTCTTAAATAGCATGTCACTTAAATTTTACTTATTTATTTATTATTTATTTATTTATTTTTAGTGTAGATGCTGAAAGATCAAAGAAGTTAAGCAGCTAGCCACAGTCACCTCCTTTAGACTCCTCAGACCAAGAAGGGCCGAACTCCTGTCTCCTCCTGCTCTGTATTCCTTTCTTTGCATAACCATGTCACTTCCTGTGTCCTGTCTGTATAGACCTCCAGACCTCTATGGTTAACTAGTGGCTAGCTCCACCCTCTAATCTTCAGGCAACCTTTATTTGTTAGAGCACAAATGAAATATCACTACGTGGTGGAATAGAGCCTCCCATAAATGCATAGAAGAGGTGGCAACGGTATGGGAACCTGATAACAATGGACAAAGGAGAATGTCATTGCTGAGTGGGGCAGGTCCTGGGCCTGCAGGGAGGCTTGGGCCATCCTTGTGCGCATCGCCCTGTCACTGCTCACTAGGCTGGTGTCACCAATCAGCTTGCAGTCTTGGCTCTCAGCACGGAGCCTCTGCTGTGTCTCATGCTGCTATTCCTGCTGGGGGAAGAGCCCAGAGAGCCAGTGAGGATGCTAGAGCCTAGAGCAGCAAAGTATGCAATGGCCTGGAGCTCACTTGTATCCTGTCCCTGAAGATACTGCCCAGCCACAAGATCACCCTGGGCAACAGAATATCTGACATGAGTCTCAGCAATAGTCCGGTATTTATGGTGCTTCAGAAACTTTGAGCCAGACCAATGACTCATTGCAATAAATATTTGCATGTAAAGCTTTCTGAACAAAGAAAATAGAGTGTGATACATAGCCATTTGTGATGCCATTTTAATGAATGAATATGCAACAGGGAGATGGGAAAGATGTCAGAGTGAGTGGTGCATGCTTGGCAAGAGGAGCATTACTAGACATGAAAGCAGCAGTGACAGGTATGGGGCTGTGGCAGACAAAGGAGCATGCCATTCTGGAGTAGGGCCAACAAGGAGGTGGGCAGTCACCTGAAGATCTCACAGGTTCTAACCCCAAGTGCACATCTGCTGCCCAACTGCATGATCACCCTGACTCCAGGGAATAGCAAAGATGTCTGAGGCGAAGAAAGGTTCATTTTCTGGATTAAGCCTCCTCAAAAGACCTCCATGGTCTATGTTGCTATCTGAAGCCATGTGGATCTTCATGGTCGGTGCTGCCGCCAGGGTCTATGTTGATGTCTATGATCTGTGCTGCTGCCAGAAACCATGATGATGTCTGTGACCCATGCTGCTGCCGGCTGCTATGGGCAGGGAAACTTCTTTGGCACTGATATTGATGACTTCAGATTCATAGCTGAGACAGACATTGAAGGCCTCTGTGATGACACGCACCCCCCCCCCAAAGAAACAGTCCAGACAGGAAGCTATTGAAGAGAGTCCTTAAAAACTGTGAATATGATGCTAAAGTGTAGCTCTTCACAGTCGATGGCTTCTGGCCAGGATTGGGGGTGTAAAAGGACCCTGTTGTCTTTAGGGAATGGCCATTGGGAGTTTGACCATGCTCCAGTGAGTTTATGTGCAACACAAATTGGACTTGGTATATATACATATTTTTCTTTGGGGGGCAGATACAGGGTGGGAGGGTGGACCTTCGAGGAATGGAGAGCAGGTGTGATAGGAGAGTGTGATCGGAGTGCATTGTATATATTTCTCCTGAACTGTTCAAACACCCTCCACAGTCTACCTCCCATTAGGCAGCCACCAGCTCTTACATAACCTGGCACTTAAATTTTTCTCTAACATTTCCTGTAAGTAGCCATCAGCTCTCAGGAAGAGGTAAGTGGAGACTTGTGATGAGAAGTCTCAGAACCCCCCTAAAATGTCCCATCTCACAGCCCTGCTTCATAGCTGCTCCTGGGGAACAGAATGAACTGTGTAGCCTCACACACCACAGCATTCTATTTCTGTTCCCAAAGCAAAGCAAAAGCAAATGGGCCCCAGACTCTGCTCCCCACAGATCCTTTATGGAGAATGGATAGTGTTCCAGGAGGAAATGGGAAGAATGGATAGAGGAGAGAGAAGGAAAAAAAGGAAGGGAGAAAGTTCGGCAGCCAGCAGGCCACAGAGATAGCAGTACAGAAGAAGAAGCACCCAACGGGGTTCCCAACCAGGAGAGATAACTCGGAAATGAACACAAACTGCATGGTGGGTAAGTCTGCAATGTGGATGAGTCTACCCTGGAAAAAGGGACCTAAAAGAAAGGCTTGGAAGTTGAAAAAGAAAAAGTAAACTAACCAGAGCTGGGTGTACACCTGCAGCCTAGGACTGGAAAGGTTCAGGCAGGAGGATTTCAAGTTCAAGGCCAGCTTGGATTACATAACAAGATCGTGTCTCAACTACTACTTCTACTACTAATAATAATCCAGTAACAAAACAGACAAGTTAAAAGCAATGCTAGAAATGGAGATGGATTTGAAATGTGTGGTTAAATTGAGTGAAAAAAAAACCAAACATATTTAAATATGTATCTTTACATAAGCATAGAACATAAACATTTTATATATATGTATTTAGCTATAAAAATCCTATTTATGCCAAAAGCTATCAAAAGTAAACAGTTGGGAAATTTTAAATATCTTAAATAGAAGAAAAGCATCATATAAACATAGCATTTATAGTATTAAGCGGTGGCTTCCAAACATTTCAAGAAAAACAAAATGGTTATGGGGCTGGAAAGATGGTGCAATGATTAAGGGCACTTTCTGCTCTTTCGGGGACCCAGGCCTTGTTCCTAGCACCCATATGGCAGCTCACAGCCATGTGTAACTCTACTTCCGGTGAATCCACAACCTCTTCCAGCCTCCACAGGCACCAGACATACATGTGGCATGCATACATACATACATGCAAACAAAACACTCAAATACATGCAATAAAATAATCTTCAAAAAACCAGAAGACAACATTAATCCATCTATTTTATAGCATTCAAGCTCAATCTATGTCATATTTTAGTTTTTAAAGCTGCAGAGGCTGAGACTGTGGCCCAGTGGCAGAGTACATGCTTAGCATATCTAAGACCTTGGGTGGCCTTCTTAGCACCAAAGAGAAAATACGCTAAAACTGAAATTCTAAGCTTTTCCATTTGGGAGACTGGGCAGCTGTTCCAGTAACTACATGTATGGAGTTGGCACCATAAACAGATGTGTGCTTCGGGGAAACTTGGTTCAAATCTTCCCTCAGCCACTTACTGCTGTATGGCTCTAGATTAGTCCCTTGAGTACTCAGTCTGTCTTGCTTTCTTCATTTGCTAAAGGAGAAGATAATAGCGCCTATTTGGAGGTGTGTGTGACAATTCCTCAGCAAACCATGGAAAGTTAGTAGAGCATCTTCTAGCTTACCATTAGAGACATGACTGTGTTAGCTTTTTGATGATCACAGAAGATAGCTTTATAGCTTTTCATTACCCAGAGTATATGGAAGCTGATAAACCATCTAGAGGATGGCTTCTGTCACACAAGTGAGGGATGATGGGGCCAAAACTAAGACCATAGCAGTAAGTCTGGAGAGAGAGGACGAAAAAAAAGTAAGAAACTGAATCAATGGATTCTGGAACAGATAAAGTATGAAGTATGGTGGAAATGTTCTCTGTATGATGTAAATAAAGTAACTGGTTTGGCCTATGTGGGACACCGCAGAAGTGGGTGGAGAAACAGAGGACAGACAGGTAGAAGGAGGGTGGAGTTAGCCAGTCTCCATCTGACCCCCAAGAAGAAGAGACATGTAAGAAATACAGGTGAGCCACAGGCTGGGACACGTGGCAGGTAGATTAGTAGATTACAAGAAATGGGTTGAATTAATGTTAAAGAGCTAGCTAGTAATGTGCATGAGACATGGGCCAAACAGTATGAAGATAATATAAGTGTCTGATTCATTTCTTTGGGGGACAAAAGCCACCGCAGGCCAGGTACAAACCTCCAGCCCCACATGGGTCAGAAACCTTCCATAACAGGAAAAGAAAAATGTACTCATGTGAGATCTAGAGCTTTCCAGCATATATAATCAAGACCTGACAAAAACTAGAAGGCTGGTAATAGTTAGTGGAAAAAATAATCACTAAGTATGTCCTATGAGCCATTCAATATCACCAGCGACGTGCATATGTTAACTCATTCAGTCCTGGAAGATAAATGTCATCCCATTTTACAGATAATAAGACTAAGCCACAGAGAGCCTGTAATATGTAATGACTACTCAGCTAGTAAACAGATGAGCTGGGCCTATGGAACAAGGGTAGATGTGGGGAAGAAGGTCTTACTATGCTACCCAGCCTGGTTGAAATTCACTACATGGTCCTAGTTGGCTTGGACCTCTTTAGTTCTCCTCCCCCAGCCTCCCAAGTGCTGAGATTAGTGGACTGTACCATCATTCTGGGCTAGCTCAGACTACTTAGCTTGAGATGTCCCCACATTTAGTCTTCTAAAAGATAATTGCTTTAGGGCTCGGGAGACTGACATTGACCTCCTTTCGGGCCACTGCATGCAAACACAGGAATGCACGGAACTTGCCCCCACTGCTGTCAATTAAAAAAGATAAGTGGATTTTGGTTTATTGATACAAACTTAAGGTCAATTTTGTTATGCTGTATGTATTTTTCTACTCTTGATTAAGGTATGATGCTGATGTAACTCATTTAAAATTGTAATGTGTAATTGAGAAATGCAGATTAATAGTCATCTATGATAAGCAAATTTATAGTCATGTTAGCTACGTTTTTGTAGGTATACAAAGATATATTTCAGTTAGATAGGTAGTTTTCAAACACTTTAAAGACATGCAGAATATGGCATTTAAGATATTTTAAGAACTTAGACTTTTCTGGACAGTGAGACAGGTCTGTTCCTGGCAGCACCAATGTATTTCAGAGAAAGGATGGGTATTAAAGAAACTTCATGTGGAATTTACTTTGTGGCAACAGTTAGCCACTGGACAAGAAACTGTTCTGGTATTGACTGCTTGATAATATGCTATATAAACTAGACATACAAGTTCCATAAAAAAGTGACCTCTGAATGTGGGCAGAACAAGCCAAGATGGTCCTTCAGGTTCCTGCTTTGCAGAAAACATTGCCAGACATTCTTCAGGATACAAGGAGAAGCAACTGATAAACTATGTCAAATTTCCTACATCACTAAAAAGTTTGTCAGAGACTTTAGACATAATGACTAAAGATAGACGCCGCAACGTTACCAAAAAAAACTTTAGATAACTGTCCAGACAAATAAATGTCATCTCTGTCATTTTCTAGACTTTGGAAGTTGCTTACACTTCCTGTTTATTTATATAATATTATATCCTTCTGTAGTCTTTGATGTAGTTAAAAGTTTAATAATTATAGATATAGTTCTTTTTAGTTCAAAAAATATATTAAATATAAAACTTTAAACTCACAATAATAAAATAAATAATAAAATATTCTCTTTAATTTTGGAATACAAATAGACTAAATATTATGACTATAATTCTTGCTTAAGAGCTGTTCTATTGTTTATAATTTTACTATATAAAAATTAAAACCTTCCTTTTTAATTAGACAGAAAAGAGGAGATGTGGTAGGAATGTTCTCTGTGTACTGTAAATAAAGAACTGTTTTGGCCTGTGTAGAGCACCATAGAAGTGGGTGGAGAATCAGAGGCAGCCAGGTAGGAAGAAGGATGGAGTTTGCCAGTCTCCATCCGTCCCCCGAAGAAGAAGCATGTAGGAATTCAGGTGAGCCACGGGCTGCAAACCACGTAGTAGACAGATTCATAAAAATGAGTTAATCTAAAATAAAAGAGCTAACTAATAATAGACATAAAACATGAGCCAAACAATGTTAAAATATATAAACATATAATTTCATTTCTTTTGGGGGACAAAAGCCACGGGCACACAAACCAAGTTCCAAACCGCCGGCGCCGCACACGCGCCAGACACAAATCTCCAAACTCAACACAAGTCAAAAAAACTTTCTACAACACACGGACACATACATATTTATAAACAAACACATCACACATGATAATAGTTCAGTAGTGTTTAAGGGTCATCTAATAGACTGAATACAACAGTCTAAAGCTCAGGAGAAAGGAAGAGACAGCAATAAAGCTGAAGATTCCAGATCTTGGGGCACTGTGGGATTAATATTAGGAAAAGAAGAGGAACTTTGAAGTACCCTGGGCATGGATGCTTTCTTTTCCTTTCTTTTTTTTTTTTTCTTAAAAATTTATTTATTTGTTTGTTTGTTTGTTTTGTACACAATGTTCTGCCTACAGGCCAGAAGAGGGCACCATATCTCATTACAGATGGTTGTGAGCCACCATGTGGATGCTGGGAATTGAACTCAGGACCTTTGGAAGAGCAGCCAGTGCTCTTAACCTCTGAGCCATCTCTCCAGCCCAGCATGGATGCTTTCAACAGAGTCATAAGGATATTGGTGTTGGCCATTTTTCATTGCAGGTACTGCAGATCAAGATGGCATTATGAGGAAGGCTTTTGATGGCCCAGGCTTTGAACTCCTTTGCCATATGTGAGGAACCTGCCGCTTTTTGTAGGCCCTACTCCTTCCATTAGAGTAGCCATGAAGCCAAGTGTATGCTGCTTTGCAATCCAGCATAAGCAAAGACACACAGGCCAATATGAAAGGTATTCGGTCATAGTGCATGACACAAAAGCAAAACACAGCATTAGAAGAGTTTCTACCTGTCCTGGTTTAATTTTTGTTTTTGTGATAAGACACTGACCAGGACAAATCTGAAGAGAAAAGTTTATGCTACCTTACAGGTAGGTGTAGTTCAGCAATATGAGAAGCCAAGACAAAAACCTGGAGAGAGGACCCTGGAGGCAAGAACTGAAATGGAGACCACAGACAACTCTACTTACTTCATCGAGATTGCTCATCTACTTTTTCTACAGCCCAGGCTCACTTGCTTAGGGATGACACCACCCACGGTGGGCCAAACTCTCCTAGATCAATTAGCAATCAAGAAAATGTCTCAGAGACTGGTCACTGGCCAATCTGATCTCATCAATTCTTCAGCTGAGGTTCCCTTTTCCTATGTGACTCTAGATTTGTATCAAGTTGACAGCTGAAGCTAACTATGACATCATTGTAGCACCATCATGGTATCCAGTGGGACTGAGGTAGCCAGTGAATGCTATGTCCCCCTAAACTGAGCTTGACTTTGAGCAGACTCAAGTTTCTGGTCTTCTTCTCTAGTCTCTCTATCTGTTCAGTGAATGTCCTAACATCATTTTACTGGGGACATTTCTTTCGTCTAATATACCCTTCTGTCCAGTCTAATACCCATACAGTTTTTCTTAATTCTATTTCTCTTGCTTTCTTTTCTTTCATGTATCAAAGAGGAAGAAAATATACATTTTCAACATACAACATCCTCAAATCTGATTACTTCTGAACACAATGTCTCTATAGGGAGTGCTTCCCTTTGAACTTGCCATTTTTCTAAATATGCATTAGGTGGGATGCTTATATACATTTAAAAATATGTAAGATAGGAGGGTGTTTGCATAGAATTGACACATATCCTCCTGTATCCTTTAATATCCTCTACAGATGGTATGAATTCTTCTTCCCTGAAACTGGGGGGTCTAACTAATATCTTACTTGACTTTCTAGCTTCAATCCTAATTCTAGCCCCAACTTGAGAAGGTTGATTAAAACAACCAGTGTTAGACAATATTCACAGCCCATTAGCCCAGAGCACAGAGCTATCCCAGGGGTTTCCAAGTGCAGACATTTCTTGGAAGAAAATACTCATATAGGTGAATGCTCATGGCCTCATATCAGATGGGATATTAATTGCAGAGAACTGACACACATCCTCCTGTACCTTTCAATGCTCACTACTTGACTTATAGGTTCAAGGTGGATGCTGTATAACAAATTAAGCTGCAGCACCCAGAGAATAATGAGAAAAAAGTCTATATACACTTGGTATAAATACAATTTTTTTAAAAAAATACTTTCATTTTGTGCTTGATTGAATTGTAGGAGAATCTTTAGAAGTGGATGTTAGGTCTCATCCCCAGGACAAATAGTTGAGGTGCCAATTCGATGTATCAAATCAGACCTGGCCTCCATATTTTCCCAGCATCCCTCAGTCCCTACCTGTTACAGGGTATGGCTGGCACACCCCACCCTAAACTTCTGCAGCCCAGGGGCTAGACTGTCCTTCCTCAGATTCCCCTCCCTATATAATCCAACCATTTTGGCTACCTGGCCTTTCACCCACCCTTTTCTCTCCTGGCCTTTGCTCTGGCTCTCTCCTTTCCCTCACACAGCTCAGAATTATGTCCACTCTGGACTCTCCCAGATGACTCTGTGTCTCACTATACCCTCCCTCATATCAACAGCAAACCTTCCCCCCACTATCACTAAACGCAGTCATGTCTTTTCCTTTTCATATCCTTTTCATTCATCTGGTGCCAAAACCCAGGACCAGTCACATCTTTCCCCTTTTCATTCAGTGGAATGAATATGGAGGGATGCCTATATTCCTTTTCATTGTTCGGCGCTTCTGCCAAGGAAAGAACTCTCAGCGTTTATGTCTCATCACCTGGGCAGGTGCGGAGGCATTCCCTGTAGCTGTCTTCCCACAGACCCCAAGTGAAGCCAGCCATGTGATCCTGTCCCAAGACCACAAGGTCAAGTTTATTGTCCTATCTGCTCCACATCTCAAGATCTTGGCCCCAAGAGTGACCTAATCAACCTGATGGTCTTCTTACTTAGATGACATCCATGGCCCCAGGCACACACCCTACAAGTTACCTAGAAACACAGATTCTGGCTTTTCTGTGAGATCACAGGATGGGGAGGGGGCTTTTCTTCTAAAACCCAAAGAGCACAAAATATGAAAATTCCTCCAAAGAATGCCTTGGTTTTTCTTACAGAGAGCAGAAATCGCTCTGTCTCTATGCTAATGTGCCTCCCAGGGAAAAGATGAACAGATATAAAATAAAATGTCATTGCCCCAGACTTGGCACAGCAAAGGTCTTTAAGGTACTATTTATATGTCATAGGATTACATGTGAGTGAAAATAGCATTGATGGTTATAATGGCTGCTCACCCTAGCTGAAGTTGAAATCAGAGAATTTTTCAAGCATGTCTCGTCTATGAAGAAAGAGAGCCAGACTCTGGGAAGAGCCAAACTCAAGGCCAGGAGACTCCAGCTGGTCACAGAAGTGAGTTTCAGACAGTTCCTCTGTGCATGTACTGTGCCTTTCCTCTGCAGGACACTTGAGCTGTGGTACCTCCCTGGGATTCCCCCCTACACACACACACACACACACACACACATACACACACACACACACACACACACACACATCAAGTCTCCATTGTAACAGGTGATGGAGTGGTTAACCATTTTTAAAAGGTGAGGGCATAGAAAAGTCAAGTCATCCTAAAAAGGCTCAAGGCTGGAAGCTCTTCTCATGTTCCTGGCATCGATGCACCAGGGCTAGAGGTGGGACCATAATTAAGCTGTAAAAAAGAAAGTCTCAGTTCATGCTACCCTGGCCAGCCTTCAGATGGGTAGGTTCTTTGTTCTTATTTTACTTGTTTGTTTTGTAGTTCTAGAAGTTGAAAGCATTCTCTACCACTGAACTACTTTGGCCCCTTTGGGAGTTTTTTGGGTTTTGTTTGTTTGTTTGTTTTTTGTTTTTGTTTTTGTTTTTTTGCAAGATAGGGTTTCTCTGTGTAACAGCTCTGGCTGTCTTGAAACTTTCTTTGCAGACCAGGCTGGCCCTAAACACAGAGATCCTCCTGCCTCTGCCTCCTGGGTGCTGGAGTTAAAGAAGTGCACCACCACCAACTGGCCCCTTTTTGGGTTTTAAATTTTAAGTTGCCAGCCTTTAATGGTGATGACACATGCCTTTAATCACAGCACTTGAGAGGCAGAGGCAGGCAGGACTGTGAGTTTCCGGACTGCTAGGGATACACAGAGACACCCTGTCTCAATAAAACAAAAAACAAACAAAAATTCAAATTGTCCCAGCTGACTATGATTTCACTCTGTAGAAACCTTTAGTCTTCTTCTGGGCTTCACAAAGAGCTGGGTTAACAAGGCTAAACCATCAGGAGGCCCAACTCATTGTTTTACTGGTCTTCCTGCTTTGTAACCTGATAAAGAGATGGTCACATGACCCAATCTCAAACAATAAAAAATCTCCCTCTTGAGATAAGGACCAGCAATAAAGCATGGAAAACCACCACGAT
The DNA here is from genome assembly GCA_004025045.1 of Sigmodon hispidus. Lineage (NCBI taxonomy): Eukaryota > Metazoa > Chordata > Mammalia > Rodentia > Cricetidae > Sigmodon > Sigmodon hispidus. The sequence continues at coordinate 55,103 of PVIH01008371.1, read as the reverse complement.
TGAAGCCAGGCCATATGTTCTGTGCCTTTCCCTTGGGACTCATCCTGGAGATCCCACAGCAGCCTGAAAGTGCTATGAAGCAGGAAGGAACTCTGAGGAGGCAGAAAGAGACCTGGAGGGTAAAGGTGGACAGACACCAAAGGCAGGAATAGATGTACAGACCTGAACATGACTATAATCAGTAAGAATGCACTGCATAATGCAAAGTGACTGAAAGAAAGGAAGCCTCACCAAAGAGCAATGGTAAATGCTCATGGTGATCAATCTGTTGATTCCTCTGGCATGATTACTGTTAAATGCATGCATTTGTCCCCACACCACACCATCACACTTAAATTTGTAAATTTAAAGGAGGAAGAAAGGGAGGGGCGTTCGGGAGTGAGAATGCCTTGTTTAAATCTTCTCTCCATCACCAGACCTATCATGGCACACAAACCACCCCTTCCTGGAATATGAAGCCCAAATAAATAGACTGGCTACAGGGTACTACCAGAACCCCTTTGGGGTCCCAAAAACATACAGAGAGGACAGATAAACTCCCCATTCCCTGGGTGTCTGCCTTTCAACACCCTTGAATCCCATTTCAAGCATCAGGCTGTCATAACCCGGGGAGATAAAGAGCAGACCTCCCAGGCAAGACAGGAGAGAGCTGCTGTCTGAGGTTCTCCCTGTCCCGGAAGGTCCCCGGCTCTGTCCAGTTATTTCTTCTCCTCCCTCAAGCCTCATACTCTCAGCAAAGTTTTACTCTCAGCTCTGGGAATGGCACAGTTCAGAGATTGTGAGATTGTCCCTCTGCCGCCGAGGCTCAGATATAACCTGGGTATTTGATAGTCTAAGAGAACTTGAACACAGAGTGGGAAATGAACAGGCATGACTTGACGCAAGCTGGAGTCATCAGAGAGGAAGGAGCCCCAGTTGAGGAAATGCCTCCATGAGATCCAGCTGTGAGGCATTGTCTCAATTAGTGATCCATGGGGAGGGTCCAGCCCACTGTGGGTGGTGCCATCCCTGAGTTGGTTCTGTGTTCTGTAAGAAAGCAGCCTGAGCAAGCCAAGGGCTCCCCTCCATGGCCTCTGCATCAGCTTCTGCCTCCAGGAACCTGCCCTGCTTGAGTTCCTGTCCTGACTTCCTCCAATGTGTGAGTGAGCCTTTCATGGCAGCAATGGAAATCCTAACATGAACAAGAGGAAAACAAACAGAATGATGGATGATGGATGTGTCACAATAAAAATAATAATATTTTTTATTATTATTTAATAATAAGTATTTATTTATTTTTAATAATAAAAAGGGGGACAAGAACTTAAAAATAACTGCCATGCTTTACTTTATAAAGAAAAGATAAAGGAGAGTTTGGTCACAAAGAGCAGGTGATTGTAAGTAAAAACTAATTTGACATTGGGAAGTAAACACAAAGAGTTTGTGGCTAGAATTAAGAGTCAAAGGATGGATCTTGGCGATAGGCCACTTGCTTAGCAGAAAAAAATAAGTAAGAAAAGCTAGGTGAAGCATCCTTTCAGAAAGTAACTCTTGGTGTTGGTTTAGTACCACAAAAGCTACCTGTACCCTTAACCCAGCATCTGGTTCTGGTGTGAATGCTGTAGGTAAATTTTCCCCAGATACACTTGACCATAAGAATCATCACATTAAGCCTACTGATCCCAGGTCTTCTAGCTAATGCATTAGAATCCACAGAAGGGCCCTGGGGTATGCATGCCTAATAAGTAGCTCTCGGTTCTCTTCTCTCCCCATCCTTAGACTTCTGTTATGGAAAAATTCTCACCCAGAACAACAGAGATGCATGGGAGGCTGTGTTATTACAGTGACCTGAACAGCCAGAACTGAAGGCAGGACAAGGTGACCGTCTCCAGGCAAGTGAGTCTAAAGACTTCTGTGGACAATTGCATCCAAAGGTATAAACATTATGTGGCAGCTCATAACCACTGAACTAAGTGTCCATGCAGCACCACAGAGGGACTTTCAGACACATGTGAGAGTCTAAAAAGAATTGTGTAAATATTAAATGCACACACATGCTTTCCATCCATGGTTATGAATTTAAATCAAGGGCATAAATCAAGTTCATTTTAAGTGGCTGTCTTTGGGGAGGAGAGGAAAGCCCAAATAAAAGAAACAAACAAGATGGTGTTCTACCCAGATGTACAAGCACAGGGTGACACAAACAGAGAAGACCTGATTCAATTCCCTACAAGTATCTTAAGAAAAAGAAAAAAAGGCCAAGTTGATTCACTTCTATAGAGAAGTTCTGGAGAATTTGTTTCCTTCTGCCTGGATTGCCCAATCTTGCCCGAGGTCTGTCTCTGTCAGTCCCATAATTCCCTGTCCTTTCAGTAGATACCTATCTTCCACCCCACCCTATCCCCATGTGATGGGAAAATTAGTTTTGCTTTTGGCCACTAGCAATCCAGTGTATTTTCAATGAATCCACTTCTGGGCAACATGGGAGTCTGCTTGGTGAACTGCCTTTTGGGTGGAAATAAAATGGCCATTGATCTTCCCCACCCAACCCCCAGGGCCACACCTACTATTTGACTTTGAGGTCTTAGTTGCATTAGAAAGCAAGCTTTGTCCTTACCTCCAGGTTCCTGGCTTGGATTTTTCTTGATAATGGAAACAAACAAACAAAAAGACCCTTTTGTGCCAAGTTGGTTTTGGTCTATGTTTTGTCACAGCAGCAGAGAAAGAAAAACTAGGGTGCCCTCCCCCAGTGGCCCCACTTCCAATAGGTTCCACAACATCCCAAAACAGGCCCACCATCTGGGAACCAACTTTTTAAATACAGGACCCTGTGGGGGGCATTTCCCAACCCCACCATAAGGAAGTCTTTAAGTCGCTGTGTGACATGGGCTGGTGCTGTGCTGTGGGACCTCACTCCTCCCCAGACTCTGCTCCTGCTCCACTCCTGCCTCTGTGATGTGCTGTGCTGTCAGTGGCCAGCAAAGGCCACTCTCCCAGATATGCTGTCAATTGACCCTTTATCTAACGCCCCATTTGAAAAGACAGCTCTTTGAGGTGCCCTGATTTGGTGCCATTCACTATTACTCAAATGCCTTCAGCCCATTCTCAAGCAACCCCAAAAGCCTCTTAAACACAGGATACTCTGAGATCAAGTCTCCTTTCCCTGGTACATTCTCTAATCCCACCCCACTGCTAAGAAGCCTCCTCGTTTCCCTAATTACTCTGTGCTTACTGAGTTCATTTCCCTAATTGCTCCCAGTCAGCACACATCATCTATTCCCCACTGACCCCTACAATTCCCCAGGCTCCACCCCTGACTTAGTAAGTCCTTGGCTCTCCTGGGTATCCAAAGCTGTTCCCGTTTCCTGGCCTCCCTGACGCCTGAGGACAAACATGAGCGTAGAACATTTCGATAAGCAGGACCATGTTCTGATAGACTCTGCTGTCACCTGAGTTGGAGGGGAGGCAGAAGCATGGCTTTCTATAGGATCAACATGCCTCAGTTTTGAATTCCTATTTGGCCCTGACCAGAGGCCTATCACATTGTCACGCTCCCTTCATTGCAGCCAGCAATCACAGTCTCCACACACCTCCCAGGGGTTCAGGGAACAATCAGCAAATTGTTATTAGTGAAAGGTGCTCTTTTTATTATGTATTAGCCATTCCAGGAAAAACCAGTTATTCTGTCATGGACAGCCTCTTACAAGAAAGGAAAGAAAAAAAAGTGGGAGGAAGACTAGAAAAGGGCAGATAAAGGGGAATTTCAGTGGAGGGGTGTGAAGTTTGTACCCAGTTTAAAATTTCATTTATCCCTCAGAAAATGAAATTCAACCCATTCAAACAGATATGAAAAGCCTTGAAATAATTTAGTCCACCAATAAAAAGTTCATGGTGACCCTTCTTCAGTAAGTGAAACTTCAAAGTAGGCTTTCTGTGTGGTTCAGAGCTAACCTTAGAATGTATCACTAAGCATTCAGATGCTGGTACTGGGGAAGTCCAAGCAATAGGTCAGCCGAAGGACAACATGGATACATCTGGAAATGGACCCTGTTGTGATAAGTCAAGTGTTCAGTGCCCCCTCTAAAAGAAATTTCACACACACTGCATTTGTTTCCACAGCTAAATGTCAGCCACTGTTTTGCTGACTAGGCATATCTTTAGTGAGCCAGTCAAGCTAGGCTGGGTCTCAAAGACAGCAAACACCCAGGTTAGTCTGCTGCTTGCTTGTTTCTTTTATTTTCTGTCCTGATTTTATTTTGTGAGTATATATTCAAGTTTCTAGACAGAAAAAGGGATAAGGGTTTCTACTGAAAAGTGGTGATAGACTCATGCAACCAGAAACAGAATTACATCACCCCACCATGGCCCACAAGACTACCCCAACCATCTTTCACTTCATAGTAATGGTTCCCCATACTGTTTTTCTAGCAAAGCTGTCTGCTCCTGTCACATGCCTGATGCCATCTAAGGACACAAAGGGAAGTAAGTCCTAGAAAGCCCTATATCTGGAATTCCCCATGCTGCCTGACATTTTCTGGAGAGACATGAACAATATCTCCTCATCCCACATAGGATAGCCATGACAGCCAAAGAAATGATCCCACCCGAGTCTAACTTGGTGAACCAAGGGATTTATTGTCCTTACTGAGAGAAGCATAAATGATTCAAAAGCAGCTGAATCTTAAAAAGCCTTCCCCAGCTTGAGTGATGACTCAGCCTCATACCCAGAGCTCCCTACACAACAAAGCAGTTCCACTGAAGAGAGTCTCCTCTCCTCCAGAAATGTGCTGCTTTTACCTTAGGGAGATGTAGTGGGATTAAGGTATGCTGTAAATATTTGTCCCTCCTACTGGTTTAATAAAAAGCTGATTGGCCAGAGGCAGTCAGGAACAGTAGGCAAGGCCATCAGACTAAAATTTATGGGAACATCTCAGAGCAGGGCAGAGACTCCACAGAGATGTGACGGAGACACAATGATGAGACAGTAGCAGATGCAGAGGAAAGAAACTGAAATGCTGCTCTGAGAAAAGGTATTGAGCCACATGGCTGAACAAGATGGGTTAGTTTAAGAGCAAGAGCTAGTTAGCAATATTTGGGACTGTCAGTCAGTGGGTCAGAACCTCAGGACAAGACACGAAAGTCCAGGCCAGAAACAATACAATAGGGAGAGGCCCCGTGAGTCCTCTAACTCTGAGTTCACGGGGGATTGTAGGTTTTGTGAGCCTTTTTTCACTTTATGAGCCTCTTTCCTCTCTCAATGAGGTATGCTGAGCTTTGGAGAAAACAGCTACACAGCTATCTGCCTTCCCACTACCCCATTAAATTAAGTTGTCCATCAAGCAAATATCAGAAACTCAATAATTTTTCTTTTTGCTAAGAACCTCAAAGTCATCCTTAAATGTAGACCTTTGCTTTGTAACAAACTTCCTCCCAACTCCTGGCTTTCGGTCCAGTCTGTGTTCTTTGATGCCCACAAGAACATGAAAACCCTGAGCTTACAGTAAACTCTGAGAGCACAGCATCTTTAAGAACTGCCCAGCCCTCACCACCAGAAACACTGTAAGAGTGGGAGAATCTTGAGCACATGTGATAGATCTAGCCAGGTGCATTGGACCAGACAGAGATGGAGTGCTGAACCTGGGTAACATGTGGTTCCAAAAGGCAAGTGAGTTAATAACTCACAATGCTTGTCTTGTCCTCTCCAGCTCACAAAAGCAAAAAAAGGGTTCAAGTTATTGTTTTTTATCCTAGGGCTTTTAAACCTTTTTGGCATTCATAGATCATGACCCAGTATCTATCTTTCTCCCCTCTATCTTTCTTTTTCTTTCTCTCTTTCTCAAACATAAATATTGATAACTTTTAAAAAATGACACTTGCTTTATGCAAAGCATTACTATTTTTTATTTTATCCCCTTTTATGCTGGCCACCCATAGTCCTTTACACTGATTTTACATCCGGCTAAGGAATTGCAGCCCACACTGCACTGAAGACCATTGGCTGATATTTACCTCCACCTCTTCCCAGGGTCTGTGCTTCTACTCAAGATCTCAGGGCTAGAGAAGCTAAGAACCTCACTCCTCAGCCACCTCCCTAACAACTGCATTTAGTTCCTGCCTCCCTAAGAAAACTTTGGTGCAGCCACAAGGCAGAATGCAGCTGCAATACAAATCAGTTGTTTTCAACTCTTCTAACACTGTGAGAGTTTAATACAGTTCTTCATGTTGTGGTGACCCCAACCATTAAATTATTTCACTACTATTTCATAACTGTAATTTTACTACTACTATGAATTGTAGTATAAATATCTCACAGCCTACAGGTTGAGAACCACTACTCTGGCAGGAGCATCAGATACCTCTCCTGTGTTCATAAGTGAAAACAGTTGTAGCAAAAGCTTTGGATTGCCCTGGGCCACAGTCTAGGGCATCATTTCTAGAGCTCTGGGCAGAGGAGGCAATTTCCTGAATATCCTAGGCACACAGACAAACCAGAAACAAGGGTCTTATGTCAACTTTTCTTCCCAATCTTGCCTATAGTTTTATTTTTATATTTATTTATTCTACTTTATACAGACAAGGTATACAGATACGCATGCAGCTGTTTTGCCTGCATGTGTACCATCTGTATACCACATGTGTGAGTAATGTCTACTAAAGCCAAAAGAGGGTGTCAGATCTTCTAGAACTGCAGTTACAGATGGTTGTTCTGGGAATCAAAGCTGAGTCCTCTGTAAGAACAGTAAGTGCTCTTGACTGCCGAGCCATGCGCCCACCTGTAGTTTTTAAGCACCCTTGGTTAATCTTGCCTTATATTAAACACCCTGGTATCAGGTGTCCTTAAAGAAGTTCAGTTGATACAGATGGAGACTGGAAATCCTCATCTTATTTTTGCAGAAAGCAAGGTTCAAAGAGGTTAACGATCTCTATGAGGCCACACAGTAGTAATGACAAGTTTCTAACTTGGCCTAGGTTTGCTGCTGGCAAATGTACTTCCATCTTTGCCAGCCAGCCATATATTCAATGAAGGTGCCACAGTTTTTATTTGCACAGAGCTATACTTTCATGTGAGAATTGTGGCGAAACAAATATGTCTAATTTTTTCCTTTTTATCAAATTAAATTTCACTCTTTTGTGCGTAACTAAAATTACAAACACCTTCTGACCTCTCTAGAGATGACTGCACTTAGAATCTTTAGATTCTGTTAAATATGATTTTGATTATTTCTTGCTCAAACAATGCACACTACATTGTACAATCACTATGTTGACAAATCCTATAGATGAATCTTTAGGAGACCTATTATATTACTCAAGTGAGAAAGTTTGTCAAAAGGTGAATTCTTATCCAAGTGATAAAATTCAGAAGTCATTTATTCAAAATATCAAGAAGATGTAGTCAGCCAGTAAATGAAAGAGTAGCCGATACAATTCTGCAGAGAGCAAACTATCCTTCCAGCAGTTCTATGATTTAAGCCAAAATCCATCTTTATTTTCCCTAGGTTTGATCCCTTTTGTACCATGTCACTTTGCATGGCAGTTTTACAGATAAATGCAAATCCTTTCGTGAAATGAGTCAGGGTTTAGCTTGACCTGAGAGCTCCCATATACACACATGTCAAGGTCTAGAAGATGTTTGTTGTCATTTGGGGTTGAGTTCAGACTAGCTTCTAACTTCAAGGTCAATGTCAGGCCATTATCATCAGCTTTACCTGGGAACCTGCCAGATTCATGTACTCTCAGGCCCCACCCCGACTGGTAGCTCTGGTGAAGCTGGGCTGGTAGCAGAAGAGCCTTAAAATGTTTGAATCAAACCAGGAATACTTTTTACCCCAAACCCACACACTTTATCTAACACCCTAAAACATATAAAAATCACAGGACATAGTGGAATTAGATGGGAATTGGACACACCAACATCATGTCTGAATTGGTGGCAGTACTCAGCCAATGGCAGTGTCCACAGCTTTCTGAGTTACTGCCCTGCCTGTCCGCACACATATAAAGCTGTGTGCTGATCTGAAACCTCCTTCTAGTTCCCGTGATGAGAACTGCAGTCTGTCTCAGCTGACTCGCAATGAAGACAAATGTAGTCAGTGCAAAACACACAGAAAGTAAAGCAAGGGTAGAGATGGTCAGAAAAAGGAACAAGCCGGGCTAGAGATGGAGTAGATGTTCAGAAAGCAGGTGAATGGAGAAAAAAAGTAGAGTCTGGGGACAGGCTCAGTCACTATGTGCTTATCATGCAGGCCTGAGGGCCCGAGTTCTGATCCACAGAACCCAGCTCCAGGGTCAGTAGGAGACCGTGTCTCAAAAACTAAGATGAAAGCCATGGTAGCACAAGGCTTTGATCCCAGCACTCAGGAAGCAGAGGCAGATGGATCTCTGAGTTTGAGACCAGCCTGGTCTATAGAGTGAGTACTAGGCTGGCCAAGCTTATATAGGAAGACTTCATCTCAAAATAATAAATAAAATAAAGTAGAAGGCTGGAGAGGTATCTCAGACCCTTGCAGCATAAGCATGAGGAACATAATTTAGATCTCAAGACCCCCATAGTCTAGTCTCTGAAGGAGGAGCCAGGGGTCCTCAGAGTAAGCTGCTAGCCATATTAATGAGCTCTGCATTTGATTAAGAGTCCCTGCCCCAGGCAAATGGATGGATTTGGAGACTATCCTCCTGAGCGAGGTATCACAAACTCAGAAAGATAAGCAGGGGATGTACTCACTCATTAGTGGTCTCTAAACAAACAAACAAGAAAAAAAGCCAAGCATGCCCAAGCTGCAAACCACAACCACTGAACAGCTTGGGGTCAGAAACATCCTGGACTGACCCTTCGGATCCCACTCCACCTAGAGGAACACCTGACTCACTCTTGAGGGAGGGGTGACAAAACTGGATTTGGCCAGGAGTGGAGACTGCTCCAAGCATTATTGGGTCAGTGGGACCATAGGACTGTCTGCTCCCTGCCCAGGGAGGGGATGGGGAGTTGTGGAGAAGAAAAAATGACCTGATGTGGTGGGAGGGGGAAGGGACCTTGAATAAGGACATACAGGGATGGAAAAAAAAATTCAGAAGGAAAGCTGAACACAAAGTAAATATATGTGTAGCAATCTTATTTGCATTATCACCCTTAATAAGTCATGCTTATGATTTTTATTTTCTTTATAGTTATTGTTAACTTCTCAGCATTTTAAATTCATCTTACTGTTTTTCTTGATAAATACAAAATAAATAAAGAAGAAAAGAAAAAAGAAGAAAAAAAAAAAGAGTCCTTGCCCCAATGAATTAGATGGAGAAGTCATAGAGAATGATTTACAACTTCAACTCGGGCTTTCATATGCATGTACATGCAGATGTGCATATGAACCCACACACATGTGCATGCATACAAAATATAGATACATACATGTACACCATACACATACATGAATAAATGGAAAAAGGAATCAATAATAAGATAGAGAAGTAGTTGAGAAAAACATTCAGTATCTGTCCTTCACACACAGCAATGCATACATATACACACAAGAATGTGTACACACATACACTGTAGAGAAAGAAGAAAAGAAGGAAAAAATTAAAATAAAAGGCAAAGGAGGGAAATAATAAAACCAGAGCAGAAGCAAGGCTGCAGTGGAGGCCAGATTACAGCCTTCAGTCAGGACACAGCTTTCCTCCCAGCGTGAAACTCTATCTAATTGCCCTGGTCTTGAGCTGGAGTGGTCCTGAGCTTGGAAAAGGCCATAAGCATCTTACAGGCATATGTTCCATCTAATCCCCAACAGTGTGGCCTGTGTGCCTGCTACAGACAGCAGGCTCATGCCAGCTGCCAGGTGCTGTGACAGACACAATGGATTCCAGACAGCCAAGAGCCAGACAGAGGCGGGGAGGGGCCCCCATCCTCCTAGTCCCTAGGCCCTGGCCAGAAGCAGGAAAAGGTTTCTTCCTCATCCCATTTCAAGGCTGGATGGATGCGTGTCCAGATTCTTGTTGATCCCAGGCATCTCAAATTCTTTGCTCCAAGTTTTTCCTTGGAAGTCAGTTTTCCAGGATGAACAAATATCCAATTCTTTCAACTTGAAAATGAGAGGGAGAGAGGGAGGAAGGGAGGGGGGAGGGAGGGAGGGAGGGAGGGAAGCAGGAGAGGGCAAGAGACTGAAGAAAGGTGATGAGAGAAAGACTCAGTCCTTGCTCACTCTCTAACTCCCACATGGACCTGATATCCATGTGCAGATATTTTTTTTTACATGTTTCTGTTTTTGCATTCTTTCTTTTTAATATCCCCTTTCAAAGCAGGAATTAGTTTAATCTAGGGACATCACAAGGGAACTTAAGTTAGCCAGCCAGGAGAAGGACCATCATGTCTGGAAATTGCAAGGGGAATTAGAGCAAACCACAACTTCACCTAACTCATACTGTGACATGAGACATGTCAGTACTTGGGCAAAGACAGGTGTGGAGAGAGGAGGGCCTTGGAGACCAGCTCATCTGTTCCTGGTTGTTAGTCCAGATCTGCCAGCCTTGGAGGGAGCCCTCTCTGTGTCCTCCTGGGACCCCATCTCACACCCTAGTCAGACGGCCCCACAAAATTACAGCTTTTATAACCATCCACCCATTGGACTGGAGAGAAAACGTTTTAAAGAATCAGGAAGAGGAAGGGGGAAGAAAAGAAACAGTGTGAATATGAATACCAAATAGACCATAGATCCAAACCATTGTATAAGGCCAGCCTTCAGGAAAGGGTGAGAAAGAAGAGTAGGGTCACACTACCCATTGGCGAGTCATTCACTCACACCTCAATCTGACAGCTGAGAAGGCTCCTGAGTGAGAGTTTTAAAATGTCCAAATATTATGATGAATGGGTGGGATGCCGTGGCCTGGGATGGTATGCCTAGGATGCCATGGCCTGGGATGCCGTGGCTTGGGATGGTATGGCCTAGGATGCCATGGCCTGGGATGCCGTAGCTTGGGATGGTATGGATGCAGTGGATGAGGGGGGCTAGTGAGGAAAATGTTGAGATCTGGGAAGAAAGGTCTGTACAGAAGAGGCGGTCCTATAAGCTGGTCCTCATTTGTACTGGGGGTAGCAGAACATTTTTCAGAATTTCCTGTTCTCCTGACCTTCCCTCCAAGGTGATGGAGATGTTAAAGCTACACCTCCAGTGGCACTGGAAACCAAAAAGCTCTACACACACAGTTTAACCACTATAATGATGAACTGGATAAACAGACTGTCCAGGCTTCTGGTTTAAGTCCCCCTGGTAAGATATTTACGAACACACCAGGGTCATAGGAGACACATAAAATGCTGCCTATGTTTTCAGTTCATTTCTTTAAATGAATGGATGGTTGTGAGCCACCATGTGGTTGCTGGAAACTGAACTCAGGTCCTCTGGAAGAGCAGCCAGTGCTCTTAATTGTTGAGCCATCTCTCCAGCCCCCAGCTCATTTCTTTAAAGCAAAGAAGCCCAATTCCTTTAAGAACTGCCTTTAGAAAGGGCTGAAGTGATGTCCAATGCTATTCTCACTCTACCAGGTAGTCTGTATAATGAACAATTATTCTAGACTGCTGATCCTCCTGGCTGCCTTTTCTTCCACCTCTATCTGTCCCCAGGACACAGAAAATGCAGTTACTTAAAGTGACTGAAATTCTTTGTGACACCAAAGCTGCTTTTAACATGACTAAGAAAGCAAGACAGAGTGTCCATATTTTCCACAGGGATCCCTCTGCACCATGTACACTGTGTATCTGGCCCCGAAGAATGAAGATGTCTCCAGAAGGAGCACATGAACCTCAGTAAATGTGAGTTCAATAGCCGAGTGTCGGTGGCGCATGCACTTGAGAGGGAGAGGCAAATGAATCTCAGTGAGTTCAAGGCCAGCCTGGTCTACAAAGTGAATTCCAGGACAGCCAGGACTGTGACATTGAGAAACTCCTGTCTCGAATATTTATATCTGAATTCAATATTGGTGGGAATCTCAACAGTCAAAAGGCTGAGGCAGGAGCATGATAAGTTTGAAACCAGCCTGAATCACAAAGAGAGACTTTGTCTCAAAGAAGAGAAAGACGGCCCATTAGGGAAAGTTAAAGTGCTAAGTTGTAGTTTCCCAGCATTATCTTTGAGATAACTCAACTTCCAAGAGATGCACCCTGTTCTTCAGCTCTCCACCACACAGCACCCCAAGGATCCAGTGATAAAGGACTGATGTCTTTCTAGCATAATTGTTTGTGAAATCTCAACATGAACATTTCACTTGAAAAGTATCAAAGTGGAAACATGATTTAATAATTATATACAACTTGGTCTCCCTGCTTGCGGATCACGATGTAGCCCTCAGCTATTTCTCCAGCACCATGCCTGTCTGCAGTGATGATAATAACTAAGCTTCTGAAAGGCTGTATGGGCTCTTAGAAAGTTTCTTTTGCTGTTTGACAGTGTATTTGTTGAAAGGAGAGCAGCTAAAACTGTAACCAAAGGTTGCATTATACTTCCAGACAAGTCCCAAGAAGGGGTGTTAGAAGCAAAAGTAGCAGCTGTGGTATCAGTAAAAGGAGAAGATGCATAGATTCAGCCAGTTAGTGAAAGCTGGAAATGTTTTCTTAAAATATGGAGGCACCAAAGTAGTTCTAGATGACAAGGATTATTTCTTATTTTTACAGATGGTGACATGATGACATTCTTGGGAAGGAAGGAAGGGAGGAAAGAAGGAAGGGAGGGAGGAAGGATGTACAAGTTGATTTGGTTTGATGCAAAGGTGTGTGTTTGGTGAATTAGTCCTCAGCAATGCTGGGATGTACTGGGACCTTTGAGAGATGGCAATTAGGACAACATAATTAGATCATTGGGAATGTCCTAAGAAGGGATTCATGTAGTTTCAGGAAATTAACTATCAAGAATGCGAGTTGTTAAAAAGAAAAAGAAAGGAGAAACTTGCTCTCCCTGCTTGCAGATCAGGATGTAGCAGAAGAAACTTTCTAAGAGCCCATTCAGCCAACATGACTCTCCTTATTGATGCTGCCCATTGTCTATGTCTAAAAAGGCATCTCCACAGCAACACTCCTCCTCTATTCCTTTCTCCACATCTTTCACGGAAGTTATCACTTGCAGCCCACACTTGAGAAGTGGGAGGTAGGCTCCATCCTCCTGTAGGACATGAATCATCTGGAATTCTCATGCATGCAAGATTTGTCAATATCCCCTATTGTTCATTTGCTTGGTCATTTTAAAAATCAAGGTATTTAGCTTGGGCTTTGGACTATGGTTTATTACTGTTTTCTTTTACTCAAATTGGCTCATCGGTGCCCATTCTTTCACTTAGTACCCTTGACATTGCCAGTATGGTGGGGTGGGAGGCATCATGGAGATCTCAGGCCTTTATTGTCTGTTTCTTGTCTTATCTTCTTCTCTCGGAGTCCCAGATCTTTTGATGATAGAAGCCAGAATTTGGATGGTAGGCGCCCTCCCTCACTGCTAAGTGCTGTGCTTTTGATTGGTTTGGGTCTAGCCTTTTCATCTCTGTAAACTAGTAGGTTTTTAAAAGAGTGTACTAACTCCCAGATGTGCATAAAACTGTAATGTTAAACATGAGGGTTTGTTTTTATTTTTATTTGTTTTTCTTGTTGAGGTGGAGTCTTGCTGTGCAGTTCAGGCAGCCCTTACCCTGTGTATCCCAGCCTCACCTTGAACTCAACACCTCCTGCCTTGGCCTCTGAAGTGTTGGGCTTATAGGCATGTGTCATCACGCCTGCCTGTCTGTTGTTCTACTTAGTAGGCATTTTACTTAGTGACATGGCAGCACACACAGCTCCCACACAGCCATCTTCTACTGCCACGTGTGCGCAAGCGTGCTTCCTGTCTACGGTCTTCTCCAGAGTGATACATTTGCTACAATAGACAGCCTGTTCTAGACACATCACTGCCACCCAAATCCACTGTAAACATCAGGGCTCATTCTTAGTTTGTACATTCTGTGTGTTTGGACAAGAGTGTGGTGACAGACGTCTGCCATTGTAGCATTACACAGAGGGTGTGCCCAAGACAGCCATACATCTCTCCATCCCTGTTATCCTGTTATCCCTTCCAGGTAAGCAAAGATTTTTTTCCCTTTTTCTCTAAAATGTCATTTGCTTCGGATTGTGTGGGTGGTTCTTTCCAAATTAATATCTATATATACGATTCCTCCAAATTCTTGTGTTCTCATCCATTTTTCAATCAATTGGCAATAGGGTAGGTGAGCAGCCCTGATTTGTCTCTTCTAATTTTTTTCCTCAGTCCAAGCTAGACCCTATCATTTCCTCCACGGATTCAGACATCATCCTTTTTAGGATCTTCCTGGCCACCCCAGATATTGCTGCAGACAAGGGCTTCTCCTTCTTCCTGGCTTTGTTCTTGTACCTTTTATCACGGCTGCATTTTAACTTCTTTTGTTGAAGGCCTGTATCCGTGAGAGCAAAGAGCATGGTTGCAATACTCTTTATAGCTTTTTTATCATCTGGCATAGTGCTGACTCATCGAGGTAAATAGTGACTGTTATAAGCCACTGGACCTAACCACTGCCCCCCCCCCCCCCACACACTAACACAGAGGGGGGGCATGCAAATATGTGCATCTGACCACACACCTGGATAGCCCCTCACCTCCAGAGAACAGCTGCAGCTCAGAGTGGGAAGGAGACTTGAGTGACTTGAGAATGTGGTGACTAGCTCTTTGCCCTCCTGCTGTGTGTGTGTTTTCCTGAGTGCCTGAATTTTCTGTTTGAGATTACTTTGTCTGGGGATATTTTCCTATTAAATTTTTAGTTTTCAGTTTAAGCTGTTTATTTTAATTTTTATGCTTATTGAGTGAATCAAAGGATATAGAGAAATATGAGGCTAGTTAGGCACTTTCCTGGCCCCTCTGCACCCCACTTAGACCTGAGTGACCGCCCTATGTTAGGCAGACCCCTTAGGCTCTTCGAGGCCAAGGAGGTATGCCCACTAGACTCTGTAACTCTCCTTCTAGACCACATTCCAAATCACCAGGCTGACAAATTCCATGTCCCAATAGCATTGAGCTCTCTTCTAAGGTGGGCATCTGTCTGAACCTGTCCTCTTAAGGGTAGACCTCTCCAGGCAGAACACTCCCCCAGACCCTAGAGCCTTGGGGAGAGGAGGAGCAGAGGTGTTGAGGGCAGCTGGTGTGTGAGCATGAGGTCTAAGGTGCACAGAGACCTAGAGAAGCAGGCCTAAGGGACAGGGCCACTTTATTCATCCTCTGAGCCTGGAGACCACATTCGATTTACAATATCAAGAACAGGCCATCTCTCTCCCTACAATCCCATTCCCCTGTGTGTATCAATAACTGCAAACTTCACACCTGTCTCTATGTTTAAAAACTACATAACAGGCCACACGTGTGGGATGGGTCTTTTTTCTTTCCCCCTGACATTTTTCCATGCAGTATAACGCTGGCCAGAGCCCTTCTCTTTCTATAGTTCAGGTGTATTCTTTCTGAGTGCATGATATCAATGCAGACTTCCTTATAATTCCATAGTACTTCCTCCCCACCTTCAACCTCAAACAATTCTACAGCCTGTATACCTATGCTGTGTTTATTTTGTAAACTATAGCCTCCATTCCTAAAAATAAGGTTAGTTCTTTGAGTAAAGAGTATAATGTAATTTTATAGCTGTTTCCAAACTTCACTAGATGGGATGCCCATCTCACCTGCCTCCCAGCTCTGGATACTATGAGTTGTTTTGAATTTTGAAAACTGATTTGCTAAAAATCTGAATCCCTGATTAATTTTGCTATTGTTCTTCTGGCTGCTAAGGGGTGAAGGACTAGCATCATTACATACCTCCAGCCATTGGTTCTTCTTTGTCTCTAAATTATCCACCTTCATTGAGATAAGTGCTAGTCATTTCAAGTTATGACCCATGAAGTTATAAACATCATTCATTTCCCTCTGTTATCTATCAAAATAAATTTATCCCGTAGCTATTTGATAATCAACTGTTTTGAGGTTTGGGGTAACATTTTCTACTTTCTGTCTGATTTAAAAACAAGTCTCCACCGACTGACCCTACTCTACGCCTTTCATTCCCATTTGCTTCCTTTCCCCTTTGTGATGGAGCCAAGTCAGAAACCAAGGAGCGCTCAGAAACACAGAGGCCTTGAAACCTATTCTCTGCGTCCTTTCTTCCGCTTCTGCTCCCTGTTAGGACTTTTAAAACGTCACACCTTCCAGCCGCCCCTCTTAAAATGTCAGCACAGCTGCAGAAGTAACGCTTCAAGGCTGTGTCAGGAAACTGGGTTGGCCTTCATGAGAACTTCCCAAGGATGGATGGACATCTCGGAAGAGAGAGAAGCCAAAAAAAGGCAAAAGAAAGAGGGAATAAGACAAGGAGGAGGAAGACGGACAAAGGGGAGGAAGAAGGGGAGGGGTGGGAAATAACCTATGCACCCAGTGTGCGAGCTAAGCCCCTCCTTTGTGTAGGCCAGGGGAGGGGATAGAGGCCCAGGAGAAGCCAGATGCCAGGGTGCACTGTTTCTGACACCCAGGGACAGGCGGGTATTTTTAAGAGGGAAAGCTAGGCCACAGAGAAGGCCAGCAGTGTGAAGGGCAGAGAAGGAGGAAAAGTAGGAAAGGCTTCAAAGGGGATGGGTGGAGTGAGCTGGGGCTTCAGTCCTGGGGAAACAGAGGGAGGCAGATCAGGAAGCCTTTTTGCAGAGGACATGAGCGGAGACAGAAATGGGAGAAGAGTTTCAGAGTGAACAACTTTCCAGATGGACCAATGGGAGGTGTGTGCAGAAGGGAGGTGACAGCAAAGCTGGAAAGGTGACTACAGATGGCCTTTGTCCTGTAGGCAAAGGAGACCAAGCTTCCAAACCAGGCAGGTGGGCCTTCCCACCCATCAGAGAATACTCAGTTCCATCTGACCTTCTAACTCTGGGTGGGGTGGATCTTAAGAACACATCACCTCACTCACTGGGTTCCCTCTCCCAAACCCATTGCACGCACATGTGATTCTGATGATCTGCCATTTAGAAACATCTGCTTTTTCCTAGCTGGGCCCCCAAAGGCCATGGGCATATCTGTAGGATCCCTTAGTGTTTACATCTACTGTTTCTTCTCACCTTCTCTGCGGAAACACTGGAGAGTGCCAGCAGAGAGCTCCACTCCCACCAAGGTCTTTCTCTTGTCTAACTATCCACAGAAAGGACATAGAATACCCAAGTACCCAGAGCGGCTGATCTGCTTTGAGAAGAGTGACCTGACACCCAATCAGAGAGCATGTGACCCAGATGTAAGCCAATCTGCATTTCATAAGTCTCTGGCCTTCAACAGGCTCTTGATCCATCAAAGTTGGTGAAATGCAGTAAGGCTTTGCCTGGGAATTCTGAACCAAATATTCTCTTCCTCCTTCTCCCTCACCCTCCTTTTTTTCACTCAGTAGAACTAGGAAACTCCTCACTTTGAGATTATTCCAGCTATCCAGCAAAGAGAAAGCTTGCTTTGTAGCAGACAGAGATACTGGGAGAAACTTCTGGGTCTGAGTTATATAATTTAGGTCTGAATACAGTCATGTGTGAATCATACCAGGCAGCCCCATGCTGCTTGCTTACTACCCCAGCCAGCAAATCCTTCTTTTGATTCCCTTGTTAGATTTAGATTTCTTGTAACTTGCGACTGAAGGAATTATCACTGTGCTGGGTACAAAGTCCTTCTAAAAAGTCTGCTCACTCCAGCACAGAGAAAGCAAGAACGCTTAGCCTACTTTATAAGGAGAAGGAGCAATGCCCATACCCCTAGAAATTCAATCTGGAAAATATAGAAAGTTTCTGGAAGTAGCAAATAGGATATTTTCTTTGGTCAGTCAAAGAATGCTGTCCAAATAATTAAATACTCCCATCTCCTTGCTTCTTGGCTATGATACAATCTGGCTGTGTTTGGGTGATACATAGCAAACAAACATTTATTCACATCTGGGATCCTAGCACTCAGAAAGATGAGGCAGGAATATGGAAACATCAAGACTGTCTAATAACATCCTATCTCAAACTGGTTTTAGTTTTATATTATGTAGCAAACAGTTCTTGAAAAGTTAGTAAGAATTGTGTTGGGATGAGAGGTCATGATTCCTGAAAACAGACCAAAATACAAGGTTTATCATAAATAATGAGTCTAGGGGTTAGAACTATATTTTAGTTGATAGGGTGCTTGCCTAGCATTCAAGAGGCCCTAGGTTCGATTCCCAGCACTGCATACATTGGGCATGGTTGTGCCTGTGATCCCAGCACTCAGGATGTAAGTCGAGTAGATCAAAAGTTCAAGGTCATCCTCTACTACACAGTGAGATCTAGACCAGTCTGAGACAATACGCTAAGGTTTTTAGACAGGAGGTACAAACAGTTCTTTGCAGACTATACAATAAGGCTGTCTGGTTATTTAGTAGAAGAGGCAGCAGTGAAATCTTATAACAAGGTTCAGAGTGACTCATAAAACAACTGTAGAACAGGAAGTTAAAAAGGGAGAAAAGCATTAAACCTTACCAGATAGCTACGTTAGGGGGAAGAAAGTGTAGCTGGAAACTTCTGGCTACAAGGAAGGGCAGTGGTCATTTCTCCTTGCCTTTCAATCCTGTAGCTGAAGCAGACAAATGTTGGCGGTGGTCTATTTTGTCTCCCTCCATGGTTTTGGATATAATGAGATCATTCCGGCCCTGCTCGTGTGTTCTTATTTCCACACAAAATAGTTAAAGTGATGTTGGCCTGGTTCCTGCCCTAGCTTCCAGTGTACCCCTTCCACCTGCTCCCCATCCCAATGCACCAAAGGTTCCAGGCATTTCTCTGTGAGACTTTGTGCCACTGGAAAGGGCACATTTGCTGCCAGTTGCTTGGTAAGCAAGTCAAAGGTTCCTGCTGTTGGGATGACTTCTGGTACCAGCTGTCTTACATGGGCATAACCACTGGCTGCTGATAAACCCACTGCCCCAACTGTGTGAACCTAACTGACATATTTCTATCCTGTCATATCCTTTTCCACTAAAAACAGGAATTTTAAAACTAGAAGCCCACTTATTTAAAACACATTCTCAAGCATCTTCTATATCCCAAGCACTGCCCTGAACCTTGAGATTCTATCACTAAGTCAAAAGTATATGAACACAAGTGTCTGTCAATAGACCCTCCACTGGACATTTTCCACTTCTGTCCTCCATATGAGTTGTAGCCTAAGCTGACAGCTTGTGAGGGCAGAGTTGGGTCTCCAGTGTAGGCTGAACCCACTGAGATGGAGATCACTCTAGCTGTGCTTTTGTGTCATCACAGAGAGCTCCTGGTTTCAATGGCTCTCCCTTCTCTTCAGTTTTGAATCTCCATCTCTTAGAAAAGTCAGCTCAGTGCGTCAGATAGCCAGGATCTTCAGGACAGAAAAGCTCACCTCTGCCCTCTCAAAAACCTGGAAAAAAATGGGTACTGTGATGGGTTTTGTATATGTGCTACAATTTTAGGATTATGAAGATATACAGGAAATGTCTCTACCCAAAATCTTACTTCCTTCCACAGTTCTGCACTCTGGAAAGCACTAAACAGAGACCTAAAATGACTCTGTTCTGTGTACTATACTGTAAACCCCCTAAAAGTAGCATCTGAACCCTAGGAAAATTACCAATGGATGTTTATTATTCTCAGGCTAAGTTCAAAGGCAAAATATCCCTACAGCAATTCATATTGAGCTCTTTCCTGATATCTTGAAGACTTCTCTGACACCTGACAAACATCATTAGGACTCAGTCACTGATATCTTATGGGGTCCTTGTGACTGAGAGCTACATCTGTGGAGTTTCAAGCATTTCAAATCTTCTATCCTTATTTAGAAGCAAGAAAAGAATGGCTTGATCATAGGACCAGAATCTTGTAAGAGTTTATCAACTCTATATTCTAGTGTGTCTAATCATTGTTCAACCAATGGCTGAGTTTCTCATCTGAGCCACAGTCTAGATGGCCAGCAATGATAGACCCAATCAAGTCCTTGTCACCACAGAGCTTCTAAATCGTAGAAACAAGTCAACAGAAACATTTGAAGTTTAATAGTAGTAGAATATTATTTTAGAAAATAATAAATACAATGACAAGTGAGACATAGATGATGCTGTGTTCTTGGAAAAATGGGAAGAGCACCCATGAAGAAGATCCTAATAAAAATAGATTCAGGAACTCGTGTGACAGAAAAAAGGTCAGAGCAACAGGGACCCCTGGATTGTGCACAGTGCAGGGAGAGGGTCCATATGTCTTGGAAATGGATGTGGATTATATTCGAAACATGCCAAGCAGTAGAGGAAATCTGAGCAGAAATTTTTTTAAGGTAGCTGTGAATTTAACTGCTCTCTGGAGATAGTCTAAGAAACAAGCCTAGAAGAGGAGAACAGGAGAAAAGAAAACAGCTGCAAGTCCATTGTCAGAGTAGCACGAGCCTGGAGTGAAGGCTGCTGGTTACGGTCCTGTCTGCCTCGTGAACCTCTGTCCCCAACCCCTAAGCAGAGTGCCCCCCCAGCACCCCGTGCAGTGGACACTTGGTAAGCTATGAATGAGGAGAGTACTACAGTCCTGAAGTGCCCACAGCTTCCAGGGGAGGCAAAGACACAGCTCCTTTAACTGTGACTACAGTGAGTGGTTATCATGGTGAATGTTTCCAGGAGGACTGGTGTGAAAGGAGTATTTTCCTGGCAGAGCCCTAGAGGAAGTCAGGTACTGCAGTTGGGACTTGGACACTCTCAGGTACCTGATGGGAAAGAGTTGTTGAGGAAGAGAAAGGGGAAGTCTGGTGGGTACTCTGGCTATCCTGAGAGCGGAGATGTCCTACCTTTATTTGGAACTCAGGCCTGTCCCTTGTCTCTCACCAAATGCCTGCAAAAACTTCTCTTTGGCTTCCTTCAAAGCCTACTCAGAAATTCCTTTCAGTTCCCCTTCCTGTTGGCTTTGTTGTAGACAGGGCTGGGCCCATACCCTCCACACCCTGGGTCTATCCACCCGGAAGTACTGAGTCAACAGCCCTTGCCCAGAATCTACCTCAGTCTCTTCCCACACCTCAAAGAAACCGTTCCCAGGAATGAGGTGAGGCAGCAAGAGGAGAGGGCTAGGTGTGTGCCTGAAGATCTCAGGAGTGGGAGGAAACTGGGATTAGGAGCCTGAGCCTCTGGCACAGGGATGCCCAGAGAGCCTGCGGCACAGCTTACTGGATCCCATGCTCAGAGAGTCAAACAGTGTAGGGCTGAGGAAGGGAGAATCTATGTTCCTCATGAGCTCCCAGGGATTCAGAGCCATTGAGGATCACTGTTCAGGAATACTGTTCTATATGAAACCACAAAAGGTTTGCAGAAGAGAAAGAGTAAAGTTAGCCATGATTTATAGAATGCCCAGTCCCGGGGCTAAGGGTGTTGTGTTGAATAATCATTTTTAATCTTCACCCAGCCCTGGGAAGTAGTACCACATGTTTGATACTTAAACAGATGAGATTTAGGAAGACTGATTTAAAGTCACATAGCTGACAAGTGATTCTTGGCCCAAACATATGACCCCACTACCTGGACTATGGAGAGAATTGTTGAAGGAATAAGTTTGCATGATCTGATTATGGTGTCTTATGAGGGGCAGCTAGAGAAAAGGACAAGAACATTCAGCAGCAAAAGATATGCCTACAGCCATTGCCAGCTACAGCCATCCATTGCCAGACCCGGTGGAAGCACAGGGCACAGAGTCCTTCAACTTCTGCCAATAACTAATAGTCTTAGAAAAAAAGGGGGGCTGGGTACAGTACATGCCCAGTTTGAGGGAGACCCTGGATTAAACCTTCAATACTACAAAAAAGTATGCATGCACACATATG
The DNA here is from genome assembly GCA_004025045.1 of Sigmodon hispidus. NCBI lineage: Eukaryota > Metazoa > Chordata > Mammalia > Rodentia > Cricetidae > Sigmodon > Sigmodon hispidus. The sequence continues at coordinate 33,258 of PVIH01008371.1, read as the reverse complement.
TGTGTGCACATGTACACATATGCATATACATAAATAATTTCCATTTTAATTTTTTAAAAACAGCTTGACAGTCATGATGACAAATACCTATGATCTTGGCACATAGGAAGCAAAGGCAAGAAGATGAAGTGTTTTATGCCAGCTGGGTACATGAAGATAATGTCAAAAGATTAAACACACACACATATTCAAACAAACAAAAACATTCTAAAACATGAGCAATGATGACATGTAATCCCATCACTCAGAATAAAAATAAAAACTCTTTTATTTCCCTTCTTCTCCCACCCAACAACCAAATAATCTCAGTGCTGTTCTGTTAGAATTATGTGGCAACTACAGCAGTGACCAATTGGCCCTAGCAACCCATGACTACTGCTGCAATAGTGGCACGAACATTGTGGGAGTAACCAAACACTGTCTGTCTGGATTGAAATCCCACTCCACAAGATGAAATCTATCCCAAGGCCAAGAGCAGTGGTTAGAGAAGTCATAGATCCTAAGAAAAATGCTACTACAATTATGCCCTAAGTAGACACAATATCAAGTTGACTCATAGTGACTTAAGATTACATCTATAAATCAATCCTCATCTGAGAAGCTTCTGTTTGCAATAGATGACAATTAACACAGTGATTCACAACTGGTCAAAATATGCAGAATAAGAAACTGCAGAATGTTCAGCCCTAAAGGAAATATATGTGCAAAAAAAGTAAAAACACAAAAGGCTCAGAGACCATTGCTAATTTTCAACTAAACTTTCTTTTTACTGCAAAGTTTTGAGAAATTCTTCTTCATGTGTTCTAACTACAGATCCTAGGTAATATATATGATTTCTCAGTATCTTACCCCCTCTATCCATCGCATATTACTAACAGAATCTTTACTGGAGCTTTATTTTTGTTTTTTGTTTTTTTTTTTTTAATAGCGGAAAGAAGAGAAGGTTTTCTCTAAGATCATAGCCCCTGGTAAGTCAACCATATCCCAGTGGAAGATCACACAGCCAAGAATATTTTGGGCAGCACAATTTAGTCTTTATGGGTTTTCTTTTTTTTTTTTAAGACACAAAATTGGGCAGATAGCAAAGAGTGATGGAGCTGGAAAGAATGAGAGAGATAAATATGATCCAAACACACTGTAGGAAACTTAAAACTTCCAAAGAACTAATAAAAAATTCACTAAAAAAGCAGCAGCTAATATGCCTAAATTGTCTTTATTATTGTTGTTGAAGTATAATAGACAGAACCTATAACAAATTAACCCAAGTGTCTACTGCCCAAGGTAAAGCAGGAGACACACTGAGACAGACATGGGAGTCGCAATGCAGTTTCTGAACAGCCTTGCAGTGTAGAACAGGGAGAAAATAGGCTGAGAATTCTCCTTGCTAGATATTATATATGCAAAAAGAGAGTTGCCTTGTATTATAATGGCTACAGCATAGGCAGAGCAACAGTCTGACTTCACACCACTGCAAAAGGACAGTCGTAGGCTAGGATCTTAACTCACACTTGATCGGATGAAAGTCCCTTGAAGGTTACACAGAGTTAAAGCTTGACCTGCAGTTTCCATCCCCCTGCGGACTTCCTCATTTCAGATGTCAGCGCAGATCACAATTGTTGAATGTGCTTAAATAATTTGCTGTCTGGCAAAATGAACCACAGGAAAGGAACTGTTTCCCCAAGAGACGCCCTAGATCTGGGTCTAGGGACCCTCCCAGCCTGTGTACTGAATCCCCCTCAGTTATGTGTCTCATCTCCTGCATAGGGCTCAAGAGCTGTCTCACTCCGGGCTCCTGCGAAGCTGACCACCTTGAAACTGATAGGCTACCATCATCTTGAAGTTCAGCCAGTGCAGAGCAGTCTTTGGTCCAGTGGCCATCCTTTCTTCCTGTTAGCTTATTTTTACTTCCTAAATGTTCATGAACTCCTGGCTCTTCGTATCTTGAGGGACATTATATTCATGAAATTCTAGTGTTAATTATGAATCTGAATTAAAATACACTTTGCCCTTGGAGTTTTATATAGTGGACTTGGATTTTTCACAGTGGACTTGGACATCTGAGGTCGTAGGATGTCTCAGACCTTGGAGACCAGTCCTCCAGACATTGCAGGTTAAAGCGCTTTTTCTCGGCTTTTCTTTTAAGTGGTAGAAAGGAGTTAAAACAGGTTTCTGTAGTGTCCCTTCCTGCAGACACTGGGCTTCTTTCTACTTCTGCTTTGGGGAAATCTGACCTACAAGCCGCTACCTCTATCTTCACTCTCCACACAGATTTGTCCCTTAGTTAAACAGCTATTTTTGGAGACTTGTGTGGTGGGGACTGCCTGCAATCCCAGGACTTGGGAGGTTGAGGTGTCAGAATCAAGAGTTCTTAGTCAGCTTTGGCTACATAGCAAGTTCTTGTCCCAAATAAAAAAGATAAAACAAAACATAAAAAGCTCAAGCTGAGAGAAAAGAAATTTTAAAATTTCCAGAAAAATCCATAAATTGAGAAATTATTTAAAGTGTCCTCAGCCATAGCAGCTGTTACAATGAATATATAAAAGGTCTGTATCTCTAAAGTTTCCACACTGGTGGGAATGTATGCTGAGGTTCAGTCCAGCCTGGTGGAAATCCACTGTAGTTATCTTTCACATGGTGGATGGAATTGTTTCTAGGGGCTCCCAATCTTACAGATGTCCAAATCCACTGGTTGAAATAAAGTAGTAATTTCATTTAAGCTACACCCACCCAGTCGCCTCTAAACTTTAAATTGTTCCTAGAGGTCTTCTGGCATCAGATGTAACATGTAAATAGCTGATGCATTGTGGGTTTGAGGAAAGACAGACACACAGAAAAGTATGAGCATGTTCTGAACGTATAGATGATTTTGTTTTTCTGGGTTTTTTTAATCTGCAAATGGTAGAATCTATAGATGCCCACAGATTAGAGAGCCAACTGTATGAATCACGTGTGTTTGTGATTGATTTTAAATTTGCTGGTATCCACTTTAAAAGTAAAAAGTAACAGATGAAATCAATTTTTAGAAATACATTTTATTTACACAAGATAACATAAACATCATCATTTGAACATATAGTAAATACTCCAAAGTTATTAGAAGCTTCCAGTTTCTTTTTTCTTTTAAGAAAAATTTATCACAATTTTCAAATTCTGTGTGTGTGTGTGTGTGTGTGGTATGCGTGTGTGGTGTGTGTGTCTCTGCATGTCTGTGTGTGTCTGTGTGCCTGTGTGTATGTGTGTGTGCCTGTGTGCCTATCTGTGTGCCTGTATGTGTGTCTGTGTGCCTGTATGTCTGTGTGTGTCTGTGTACCTGTGTGTGGGGGGGGAGGTGGAGTTGTGCACATGAGTGCAGGTGCCTGCAGATTCCAGAAGAGGGCATCCATCCTCTGGATCTTGAGTCACGGGCTGTTGTGAACTGCCTGACATGGCTGTTGCGAACACTACACTGTTCTATGTAAGAACACTATGGTGCCATAATTGCTCAATCATCCCTCCAGAGGTCAGCTTCATTTTTGCACTGAATCTCTGGATTCTAACATGCTTCTTAGAATAACAGTGCATCTCAGTTTGGGAAAAGCATTCTTCGAGGGAGTTGGCCATGTTGGAAGGAAAAAAAACCTAACTATCACATGCCAGCTGGAAGAACCTTTAAGGAACAAACTCCTTGCTTGTTCTCTCAACATTTGCTTTTCTGAAGACCTGTCATTGGCTCTGTCCTAGAAAGCTGAATAGACATTCATATAAATAATTCACTGGTGATGTCCTTTTGTTCTCTTTAAATCAGTCCATTAAAAATTTGTCATCTCTACATAAAAGCCTGTCAACATTGACATACATTTCCTTAGAAATCAGAAAATGAGCTTTTAAAAAAGAAACTGAAGGAAGTATAAGAGTTGAATTTGCTAAATGTTCACATAGCCTTGGCTCCACAGGGTCCACTGAAAACAAATACCATAAACTTGTGGTACTTTGACTCCTCAAAGTAAATATGTCACTAAACGCCCAATGCACACTAAGCCAAGTTGTTTAGTAACGTTTGAAACCCAAACTCTACAACATAGTAAGCCAGGCCCATTCCTCTGAGTAAGGCAGAGGAGCAGGAGACCCATGACCCTTAAGGAGATCAGGAACAGACTGTTTGCTAAGCCCAGCTCAGGGGCTGCCGCTCACAGCACAATTCTGGGATACGCCTCTTCTTTTTGCTCCATCCTCTGCAGTGAGCAAGGGGGTCCAGTTTGGTCAAAACTTGGCCTCTGCCCAGTGTAATAACCAGCCTCTAGGTTGGAATCATACTTCCTCTTCCCAGAAACTTCCTCTGCAGAAGCCACAGAGGCCACATGTCTGAGCCCTGTTCCTTATCAAGCTTGTCAGTCCTGGAGGTCCAGGGATTTCTCTCCTGCCTAGCTTTGCCTCAGCAACACACTTCTGAGTCCCAGGACCCTAGCACAAGGACCCTGCTGTTAAGTCAGCTCCAGCTCTTGGAGGCTGTTTGTGGCTGGCAAAGCCTTCTAGAATATTCACCCATTTCCTCTTTTCTCTCCCTTTCCTTCTTTCTGTCTTCCATTCTCGGCTTTCTTTTCTTTCTTCTACGTACAATGCATCCTGACCCAGGGGTTGAACAAGTTGATCACTCATGTAACACGTGGCTCCCACCTTATTTTTGACTTATGCTCATTTACATGAACCTTTGAGCTCAGCCTCACTATTCACTGTCTGTCTCTTCCGCTAAAAGCAACCCAAGTCCCTTCCAAGCTGGATGGCTACTGCCTTGTTCACAATCAGCCAAGGAGGAGCAGAGTGCAAGGTTCTCGCAGTCCCCAGGCATTCAGGCACAGCTTAGAGTTCCAGAATTAGAAGTCTAATTCATTCATCATTCGTCAATCCATTTCCTCAGTCGTGTGTTCTAACCTGCCCTCAGAGGCTCTCACTGTAGAAAAGGTTACAGAGACGTTAAGAAACATTAATGATAGGACAAGACAAATCCAAGTCGGGAGAGTTGATCACTGGCCTCAGCTCTCTAGCTTTGAGATTTGTGAGAGGAGTAACCCGGGGTCATTCATCCAGTGCAGAAAGCAGGCCTGACAAAGAAGTGAACTGGGGTGGATGGTGCACCCCTACCATCTTAGCACAAGTCCAAAGTCAGCTACACCAGCTCTGAAATAAATAAATAAATGTAAAATGAAATAGTTCTGTCTAAAAAGGATAAATCAAGCTGGAGAAATGGCTCAGCAGTTAAGAGCACCGGCTGCTCTCCCAGAGGACCGTGGTTCAATCTGCAGCATCTACATGGCAGTTCACAACCTCCATAAGCCCAGTCTTAGGGGATGCAATGACCTCTTTAGGCATCCAAAGGTCCCAGGCAGATCACACAGGCTAGACATCTATACAAATAAAATTAAAAATTAGTATTTTTAAACAAGTAAATCAAGTAAGAGAGGATAAATATATTACCTCAAAACAAATTCTCAAAAAGGCACACTTTTCACAGTAGTAAGTATAAAATACAATTTTAGCAAACTGCCTGCCTGCAGCAGTGCTTGTTCATTGCAGAAATGCTCAGACAGAATCCTGCAAAGTTCACATTCACAGATAAAAATCAGACAAAGCGAGAAAATTGGGGCTTCCACACCAGAGCTTTAGATCCTCATAGCAGGACTAAGACCATGGCAGGTAAGTTTACTGTATTGTATAGCCACTCTCTGTGACCTGTCTGTCTTCTCTCTGTGCCCGAGTATGGTTGTTCTTCTGTCTCTCACTCTGCCCATCTCACATGAAGACATGTCATATTCAGTCATGCCCTGCTGATGGCTGTTGGTGGTTGTCAACTAGTCCCTCTAGGAAAGAGGAACTCTCAGAAGACTGGTCCCTGGACAAGTCTGTAGAGGCATTTTCTTGATTAAAGATTGATGTGTGAGGATCCAGTCACTGTGGACAGTACCATGCCTGGGCAGATGGTCCTAGGTAATATAAGAAAGGTAGATAAGCAAGCCATAAAGTGTAAGCTCATAAGCATCACTCCATGGTTTCTGTCTCCAGGCTCCTGCCTTGAGTTCATGCTCTGACTTCTTCCCTTAGTGATGAACTATGACCTGGAAGTCATAAGCTAAATAAGCCCCTTTCTCCCCTAACCTGGTTCGTGTCAGTGTTTTTTCAAAACACTAGAGCAGCAGACCCAACTTAATGATGTTATTTTAACATAATCTCTTCAAAAGGCCTAATTCAGGGCTAAAAAGATGGTTGCTCTTCCAGAAAAACCTGGTTTAATTATTTGCACCCACACAGCATCTGTAAATTTAGATTCATGTGCACCAGGCATGCATGTGATGCCACAGACATACATACAGGAAAGACATAAAATAAATATGTTAATTAAAAAATAATAAGATAAAAGCCTCATCTCCAATTCTGAGGCACTGTGGGTGGGATTTCAACACATGAATTTGCGTAGCTTTTGGCTTCAGATACCGGGCCCTATAAATCCCTCTTCTGAAGACAAACTCTAAGAAAGAAAATGAGTGAAACCAGGTACATTCCCCAGCTATGACTGAGCTGGCCCTGAATCTTACTGGCCCTTTCTCTTATCTACTCCAAAGTCCAAACCCTCACCCTCAGGCTCCCTCCTTGGCAGATCCTGGTGTTCTTCGTGGCTGTATAACCCAGCTCTCCTGCCTCTGACACCCTTCCCTGTGCAAGGTTGCTGGGGATCTATTCAGAGTTGCCATGGATTGGTGGCCCCAAGGGGAGCTCAAGGAAACCTCTAAATTCCACACAATTTCTTATGTGTTGTGTAAAAAGGAGCCCTCCTCCTGCTAACAGTCAAGAGTCATTAGCCATTGCGGAATAGGAACTCTTCCTTCTACTCACTGGTCTCTGGGTCCAGCCATCCCTGCCCCTCAGTCAGCTGTTACTCACAGTTCCAGAGAACCTTCACTACCCTAAGAGCTGCTAACTCTATGGAAAGCCCACATTGACAGGGAGAGGAAGTAAAACCCTTAGGGAGCCAACCAGATGATGAGAGCATTTCTTCTCCCTTCCCATGGCTCCTCCATCCCTGCCTTAAGGTTCCAGGCCTCAAAGTTCAAAGAGCTGGACCTCGGATCTTACTGGAGCTCAGTGACTCTAAGATTACCAGCATGCTGTTCTATCTTGTCTACTCTTTCCCTGCAGAAGGTCTTTATGGGGAGAACAGCCTCAATGTGAGCTTATTCATGAGTTCAGGAGCCCATTAGGAAAGGTCATTATGCCAGAAAATCTGCCATCTGTGGAAATAAAAAATCATAACAATAATGGAAGATCCTGTCTTTAAAAGAAAAACACAGACTGGGCAGTTGGTGGTGCATTCCTTTAATCCCAGCACTTGGGAGGCAGAGGTAGGCAAATCTCTATGAGTTCAAAGCCAGCCTAGTCTACAGAGTGAGTTCCAAAACAGGCTCCAAAGCTACACAGAGAAACCTTATAGCTTCTCATTACTGACAATAGCAGACTGGTCCACTCACTGCCATTGGTGACTCTGCACTGACTGGCAGATCACCTGGAGTGCACAGTTCACATATGGTTCACTCTTGGTGCTGTAATTTCTGTGGGTTTAGACACATGTAAAGCGGCATGGGTCCCTAGTGTAATTTGGAGTAGTTTACTGCCCTAAATGCTCTATATACTTTGTTCATTCATCCCTCTCTCTCTGTCTCCTGGCACCCACCAGTCTCCTTACTCTCTCTGTCCTTTTGTCTTGTCCAGGATATATACTTAGAATCACTCTGTGATTTCTTTAGGAGACAATAAGGAACGTTCTAAAATTGATGATGGCATTGGTTGCTCATTTCTGGCACTATGCTAACACCCATCATGGGATCATTTAATTGGTGAGTCATATGGACAGCCTGAAACTTAGATCTCAATGAAGTTGTCAAAAGAAAAGCAAGAAGAAAATATGAAGCCCCAGTCCAATATTGTATGTGAGTTGGGGGCAGGGCCTACATCCATGGTCATGTGCAAGTTCTTGTGTACCCAGGAGCCAAGCTTCAGCAATGACTATATGCATATCAAAGTTGAGTGTGACCTGTCACAGGCAAGAGAACTTTGGACACCAGCCTGCTGGCATCAGGAATGTGCATGAAGTGTTCACCTCAGGGCCAGATATGCAGTGAGGCCCGAGAAAACAGTGAGGCTTGTTAAACTCTTATCTTATTCCATGTCACCCTGAATCATGTCCTTCCATCTCTCCAGCTTCTACAAGATGTGAATGCAGTGGACCACATCATGACAGTCTGAGAGTGGGTTTGAACCTCTTTTCATGCTACAGTATAAAGAGATTTTCTTGTTAAGAAGAGTATTGAAGCCATCAGAAAAGACTTTATTTGAGGTTGCCCAGGAATGGCAGGGAGCCTTCTCTGTCCCTCAAAAATCACAGCAGCCACAAAGTTCACTGTATTGACAGCTGAGATGAATGGTTGATTCTCTGTTGTAGGGAGGATGTTCTGTGATCTGTGAGATAAGTAGGTGGCCATGCACTGAGTCTCTGGCCACCACTGGATGCTAGAAGACATGGTCAAATATCCCAATCCTGTATCAGCTTTAAAACCTCTCTGACACAGCCTTGAGTCATCTGAAAATGGAGGCCTCCACTGAGGGATTCATTCCATCAAATTGGCCTGTGCACATGTTGGGTGGAGATTATCTTGATGGTTAATTGTATCCTTGGGGGGCATATTAAAACCAAAGACTTCTGTCTTTCTTTTTCTCCCCAGCTGCCATAGGGTAAGCACCTTTGCCCTTCCACATGCTCCCAACATGAGGTTCTGCCTCACCAGAGACCCAAAGACCATAAGAACAACCTCCATAGACAGAAAACTCTGAAGATGTAGGCCCAAACAAGCATTCTTTCTCCCTAAGTTGATTATCTGATATTATCATCATGTTTAACAAAAAGATGAAAACCCCACCCTAAAGTCTTGTAAGTTGAAATTCAGTTCCTATCGTGATGTCCTAAGAAGATCAGAAACTTCATCTGAGTATGGCAATTAGAGGTGAGGCCTGCAGAAAGTGATTGGTACTAGACACAGTCAGGAATGTGGCCTCACAATTGAACCCTGTGACTTTAAAAGAAGAGGTGACACCAGTATATACAAGCATTCTCTGTTTCTTGCCACATGGTATTATGTGTTACTTCAGAACTCTGCCAACAGGAAGACCAACATCAAATGTGACATTTTGGCCTTCAACTTCCTGAAAAGGCACCAAAATAAGCTTCTTTTGCTTAGTTACCCTGTCTGTGATCTCTAGTTGTTAAAGAGACCAATGCACACGTCCTAATAAAAAAAAATTAAGGAAAATAATAAAAATTGAACTCTTGAAGAGTTAAATTCAGTAGCTTCATTCATGTGAAGGGGTCACACTTATGTTTAATCAATATACAGCATGCAGACTGTAGCTCACTATTGTACAACAGTGAATTCTAAATTTGCACATGTCTGCTGCCCATCTACTATTTCCACCTTTCAAAAAGAAGGAAAACTAACTGGGCAATGGTAATGCATGTCTTTAATCCTAGCACTCCAGAGGCAGAGACAAGTGATCTACATTAGCTCAAGACCAGCCTGGTCTACAGAGTGAGTTTCAGGACAGTCAGGTCTGTTACACAAAGAAACCCTGTTTCAAAAAAAAAAAAAGAAAAAAAAGAAAAAAACAGGGGCTGGAGAGATGGCTCAGTGGTTAAGAGCACTGAATGCCCTTCCAGAGGACCCAGGTTCAATTCCCAGCACCCACATGGCAGCTCACAACTGTCTGTAACTCTAGCTTCAGGGCAAAACAGCACTGTACATAAAATAAAAATAAATAAATCTCAAGAAAAATCAACTGATAAATCTAAAGGTCAATCATATGTGTGTGGGCCTCAGAGTCAGAATGCTACCCTCCTTTTCTGGTTATTATCCTTTACTGCAAGAGAGATCAAGACCAGAGCTTGATCCCCAGTGCTAGAGACAAATTCACAGCTAGATAATAAAGGAGCCGAGGTAGTGGTACAGCCATGCCTTGGAGTTTACATAGACTGAGAGGAGATCAGAAGGTCAAACTCCTGTTCTATCATCAGCCTTCAGTGGATAGAATCTTCCAATCTCATCAGAGATGTGCAAGTGGATGGCACATGACGAGTGAGTCCATATTTCAACATAAATAAAAGCCCCACTGTTCATGCACAATTTTCTAACTTTTATAGTATAAGAACATTCACCTGCAAACAGAATTCACGAGAATTCAATCAGCTCGCACCCCATGGAGATCCTCAGTGCCAATGACTTAAATACCTATCACCATAACACGGTACCATCAGCTTTACATTCAGCTTAAAGTGGCAGAATGTCATAGAGTGTGACAGCATGGTTTATTTATCTCTAGGTAGAAGAAATTCACACATGAAAATTCAGTACTACTGTGATCATCCAGTAGTTACTAAACTTTGCCATCCCTAGGAGATAGCAGCCCTCATCTTCAGGTTCTGAACTGTCAGTGTGAAGCTGGAGAATTTATAAAGAACAGAGATTTATTTGGCTCCTGGCCCTGGAGTCTGGGCAGTGCAAGAGCGTGGTGCTGACACATGCCACAGACCTCATACAGCCTTTACCAAGGCTGAAGGACAAGCAAGCAGATGCAGGGCAGACGAAAATCCTTTTATCAGGGACTCACCGACTCCTGTGGGGACAGAATCTATCCACTCATGAGGAAGGAACCTCCATGACCTCATCACCTCTTGACAATATCACAATGGCATAACAATGTCAAATGAATGTCAGCAAATTCAAACCAAACCTGGGCTTCTTAGAAATCTCACCAACTATTCGATTTGTTCGATAACAAATATAGTTTGAATCAAACATAATAATCAGGCTGAAGAGATGGTTCAGTGGCTAAGAGCACTGGCTGATCTTCCAAAGGACCCATCATGTTTCATTCCAGCACCCACATAGTGGCTAGCGATGATCTGTAACCTCAGCTCCAGAGGACTCAGTGCCCTTTTCTAGCCTCCACAGGCAACACACAAACACAGTACAGAGACATATATGCAGGTAAAACAACAATACACACACAAAGATAAAAATAAACATGGTTAACTGGTTCTCTCCAAGTACAAGGGATGCTGGAAAATGCCATTTTTTTTAGTTGTATACCTGCTGAAGACCCTTCATCTACTACTGTCAAGAAAGAGGGATGCAGACAAATAGCAGTATTCTGCTGCAGCTGCTGTCATGGTTACGGTAGCTGGCCTTATACCACACAGGCTTTATAAACAGTGATGGATTTATCACATTCTCAGAGAGAAACAATACCTGAGAAAACTTTAAGAGAATCCAGAAGAGTCATTTTAAAGGTGCTTAAGAAAGCAGGTCTAGAGCAATGGTTCAGAAATTAATAATATATATACTGTTCTCTCAGAAGACCCAAGTTTACTTCGCAGCACCCAGGTCAGGCAGCTCACAACTGCCAAGGGATTCAACCTCCTCTTTTGACCTTCATGGTCACACACACACAAACATAAATAAAAATACAATATTTTAAAATAAAAAATGTTTAAGCAGACTGGCAATTCTTGATGTACCAGCAAAAATCATATCAAATAGGATTCACAGAGACCTTGTCCAGGGCTAGGCTAAGTCAGACAACAGTACTTCTGCAGAAAAGTAAAGGAAATAATACAGATGAGAGGAAGGTGTGGCAAATATTAAAATGGTAATGCCAGATGCCTGGGGTGGAGAGCACTGGTATTTGGCTTATTAATTCTCTTCCTAGAGAAAACTGAGGGTGATGGAGGAGACCCAACTTGCCCACATCTCCACACAATTATGTTGGTAGGCTTGATAACATCATCCTTAAGTCCTAATGAATCCCAGCATTACACAGGGGAGTTAATGCACATTCTAGTACCTCAGATAAAACCTTTTCTTTAAAAGTACAACTTTTAGATATGATTTTTTTTTCTGTAAATATGAGCAAAGTCCTTGATATAAACACAGTTAAAAGGTTCAATGTAGTAACCAGTAGTGTCTCAGAGGGGTCTGTGACAGATCCCCAGGGACCTCAGTGTCGACAGACAATACCTAACTCTAGCTGCTAGTTCACAAGAAACCTTTCGATGTCCTTCAGGCCTGAGTTTCACAACCTTGGTGACTTTTAGTAAGCATTTCTGGGAAATGGAAGGCAAGCTTGTGAAACAGTACATCAGTATCACAAGCTAATGACATGAATCCAAGAGGAACAATATAAATAATACATATGAAGGTTTTCACATAGCATTACTTGGAAGTAGAATCTTATGAACCTAGATGCAAATATGTGTCAGGTATATGCAAATCTGTGAAAAAATATGCAAATTTTCCTCCAAAACTTCAAAGGAGGATTTTTTTTTTCTTTTTTGGGTGGGTCTGGGTGCTAGGGACCAAACTCAAAGTTGCTAGGCAACGGCTCTATCACTAAGCTAAGCCTTGCCTTGAAGTTCTTGTCTTTGAACTATACTGTAAGTCTGATGTATGTCATTTTGTTGCAGTATGTGGCATCACCAACACTTCTCCATAGAGATACAAAGTAATTCAAACTTTTGAAAGCCCTAAAGATCAAAGTCAGCCACACATTCAAATGGCCCCAAAAGTTAAAGATAGTTAAAGACCTCTGACACATTGGACAAGCTCCTAGCTGGAAAAAACTCTATACTCAGAATTAAATAACAATGTAAGGTTAGAGTGCCTGCAGCTGTGGTGTCTCTGTCTGTCCAGAGTTGCCTTGTGAGCCAGCTCCTTTGGAGGAGACAGGACTGATAAGTGTCCAAGGTCTCCTGGCCTCCAAAGTGACTGAAACTTGTAGATAAGTCTGTTTTTATCCAGAGTGATGGATTCCCCACCATGAGAGCAGGAGGGAGTGTGGGGGTGGGGGAGCAGGTGAGGGTAAGAAAAAAGTAGGACAGAATCAGGGGACTGCTCCTGTTTCTAGATAACACTTTGGGTCTAGTACATCATTATAGGGAAAAAAAAAACCTACAAACTTAAAATGGCCTAAACTAATTATGCACAGGGAATATGTAAGATGATCTGATGCCCCTTGGTCTGTGAGTACTGCCCTGCTGTAGTTCTGCAAGTGACATGTCATAAATAAAGCTCAAATATAAACACAAAACCGGAGTAAGGGATGGAGTGGAGAGAAGCTGGTGCCATCTCTACCACAGGTGTATGCAAACAGATGAGCAAAGAGAGGTATGAGCTCAAACTCATCCGTAATGGCCGTCCTGGGTTGTCAGTTTGACTACACATAGAATTAGCTAAAATAAAGCAGCTGCGCACATCTGTGAGGGATGTTTTCTTGATTAAATCATTTGAAGTGGAAAGACCCACTTTTAATCCAGATCTTTCAAGGTGAAAGGATCCATTTTTAATCTGGACCACACCTTCTGCTGGCAGCCTATATAAAGGAAGCTTCTCTCTGTCTGATTGCTCTTGTTCTCACTGGCAGTTCATTCCTTCACTGGCATTAGAGCCTCCTTCTTTGGAATTCTGGCACATACTGAAGGCCAGCTGAGATATCCAGTCATGTAAACTAAACAGCTATGGAATTCTCATACCTTTCATTGGTAGATGGCCACTGTTGAACTAGCTGGACCACAGCCTGTAAGCCATTCCAATAAATTCCACTTATAGATATGTACATGTGTATGTGTGTGTGTGTGTGTATTCTTTAAGTTCTGTTTTTCTAGAGAACCCTTATATATTAATCTTTCTACCATGTAAACCTAGAAAAGATTTCCAGAAGGATTCAAGATACATAAGCTTCTCATTAATTACATCCCAGCCTGTTTTTGACCACAACAAAATGAATGGCTCATTCACAAATTGGGGGGTGGAGCAAATTTGGCCTTTGAAGCATGCCTGGACCATCTCCAGTCCCACCATGGTAGTTTCTGTGCTCAGTCCTACATTAGCTGCTGCGACCACATTGACTCATGGACTAGGCATGGTTGCAGGACCAGAATAATTATTGCCTTTCTCTAGTCGCTTGATAGCACCCTTCAGTCCATCTTCTTCCTCTTGGCCAATTAGGACAGCAACACCCCCCGCCCCACTGCACCCCCTGCACAAGCATTGAGATGTTCTATTCCAAGTGTTAGGTGGCTGCCTCTCTCTCTGGAATGTTTAATTCTAAATGCCAACTCGACATAATCTGGAATCATCTGGGGAAAAAAAGTCTCAGTGAAAGATTATTAAGATTAGATCTGGCTTTAAATATGTCTGTGGAGGACATCTTGATTGCTTTAGTTGAGGTGGGAATTCCCACCCACTCTGGGTGGCACCATTCCCTAAGCAAGAGATTCTAAATTGCATAGAGTAAAGAATTCTGAGCATAGACATTGCTCTGTGTTCCTGATTATGGATGTGATATAGCCCTTAAGGTCCTTCTGCTGTGGCTTCCCTTCTCTGATGGACTGTAACCTGGAATTGTGATTGAAAATAAATGCTTCTACCCCAAGTTGTTCCCCCACCACACAATATTTGATTATAGCAACCAAAAACAAAACTAAGGTGCTCTCTCAGCCGGACAGTATGAAAAACTCGATGCATATAAGCTTAAGCTATGTGCTGGAAAGCATAGTTGCACATCAGCAGAGACTGGTAGCTAGAAAGTGGGTTATGATGGGTTGGAAGTGACGATAAATCCAGTATAACAGTGGTTAGAATGGGAGTTTGCGGGCCTCACACATAAAATCACACTGGGAGTAGACAGCTCACAAGAAAGCTCTACAAAGTTGCCAGGGACTGAGAGTCTTTCTTCCCTTTTGTGGCTTCTACATTCTGAACTCGAGGCTTCCATAACTACACAAGTCCTAGATGTCTCACCTAGCAACAAGCATGGTTATAGCAGCTCCCTTACCACCCATGCATTACCCCCCTCCTATGTCTAATCATGTTTGAAATGTCAAGAACACTGTCTCACATGGAGATGGAGCTCAGTTGGTAGAGGTTTGCTTAGCATGTGTGAAGCCCTGGGTTCAGTCCTCAGCACTGCATACACAGAGTGTGATGGTGTGCACCTGTAATGTGAGTACTTGGAAGCAGAGGCAGGAGAATCCAAGGTCATCTTTGGCTATACAGCAACTCTGAGTCCAGCCTTGGTACCTTAGACTATGTCTCAAAAAAAGGAAAAGGAAAAAAGATGGCCATTAGAACCCGGGGCCTATTTCTTTGTTCTTAAATCCAAGTTGACTAGTAGAATTTGGTAGGCATAACCTTGTACAAATGGCAAAAATAGGGCTTTTAGAAAGCCCTAGAGCCAATGGGAAAGTAGGATATGTCAGGGAGAACCGAGGACCCCATAAAGCCATCAGTGACCAGCAGAAAACAGTAACATTGAGGTTATGTAGAAGGAAACTGTTTTTGATGGCTTGCTTAGTGACTGGTTGATTTTTGTGACAATCTCGCTATGGACCCCAAGCTAGCCTCCGACTCTCAGCATCCTTCTGCCTCTGCAGTGGGAACATTGGGCTGTAACTATTATATAGGTCAGGAAGTAGCTCCACCTATGAAGCCATGACAATGGCCCTTTGGTACACAACACTAAAGCAAGTTCCCAGGCTTGTCAGACAGTTGTCACCAATTCTATGAAGAAAGAAACCTTTGGGTAACGGTGAAATGCTCTTCTTTACAAAAAAAGAAAGAAGTCTGCACTATTGTTGACTCTTCTTTATCCTTGTCACCTGGAAAGTCCCCTAGCTCTCTGGGCATGGTTTCGTTCTGGAATATCTGGAAAGTGTCTTTCCAGGGGGATACCTAGGCTCAAGAGAACTGGCTTCTAGGGTCCATATTCTCATTCACTTTTTCCTAGTGCAGCTGGACAAAGAACCTGGAGTTCATCAGAGCCCCAGCCCCCCACCCTCTTTCTGCTCTGCAGAAGACAAACACCTGCTTTGGTGGCTCTCCAGTGTTTTGGTGGGGAGCTTCCTTATCCCATGTTAAGAAGACTCAAGGCTGGAGCAGCACAGAAAAGGGCAGGTGAAGGCTCTGGCATCTCACATGGCATGGGGAAGTTCCTGCTCACTGATTTACTGGAGAGGGAACCTCATAACTAGAACTGTGTATCTACTCAATTAAGGAGCCAAGTGGGGAAACAGCTAGCTCTTCATGGACAGAGTTGGGACAAGAGAAATGGGGTTTGTCATTGCTCCTAAGAGTTGGTGCTAAACATAAATGACAGGGACATTAATAATAATTATTTCCTGCTATGAAAACTTCTTGTATGACTTTTAAAATAAGTTTTACGTGTGTGTGTGTGTGTGTGTGTGTGTGTGTGTGTGTGTGTGTGTATGACCTTGAACTTCCAATCCTTCTGTTCCTATCTCCTGAGGGCTGGTATTACAGGCATGTGTTGTCTCGCCGCATTTGTTCAGTTGCTGGGATTTGAACCCAGCTTGTACATGCTAGGCAAGCACTCTGCCATAAGAACAACACTTCTGCCCCCTTCTATTATTTTTTAAAAATTTATTCTTATTTTATGTGTATGGGGGTTTTGTTTGTGCATATGTTTGTGTACTGTGTGTATGCAGTGCTCAGAGACCAGAAGATGATGTTATATCCACTGGAATAGGAGTTACAGACGGTTGTTAGTTGCCATGTGGATGCTGTGAATTGAACCCAGGTCCTGTGAAAGAGCAGCAAGTGCTCTTATCTAAAGAGCCTCAATTCTTTTTAAATTATTTTTTAATTTTATGTGCATTGGCATTTTGCCTGCATGTATGTCTGTGTAAGGTTGTTGAGTCCTTGGAGGTAGTTGTAAGCTGAAATGTGGGTGCTGGGAATTGAACCCAGCTCCTCTGGAAGAACAGCTAGGCCTTTTAAGCACTAAACCATTTTTCCAGTCCCCTTCCATCATTTCTTAGCATTCATCCCTCTATGACTCATCAGTAGCTCAAGCCTTAACTATCTATCTGCCTATGAACTTCCCTGTGACTCTAGAGGTTTCCATAGCTTTGGACATTTTCTGAGAACATTAGCTAACACCCCACAATCACAATATTGGGGATTTCTTTGAGACTCGATGCCTTATTTAACAAACATTGCCATTAAGATATTACCTTAATTAGAATCATTGAATCTTTTTCATTTAGCCTCCAATATTTTTAGCTTCCTAATTTTTTTTAAGACTTGTTACTTTTCTATCTATTCAACCAATATTTTGGTATATTTCTTTCTATCCCCTAAAACACTTAGAAAAGTTTAAACAAAATCTACTTCATCAACCTTATCCCACCTTCACTTATTTTTTTATTTTGTTTTGTCTGAGACAAGGTGTCTCTATGTAGTGCAGGCTGACTTCAGACTCAAGAGTCTTCCGACCTCAGCTTGCTCAATGCTGGCTTCCAGACACCCACATCCATACCCAAACTACATTCTCTGATTTAGACGACTCTTATATCATCCACTGAAATGCTCATTCAACTCAGGAAATACATTTTAAAGAAAATATTTAATAATTTGTCACAGCAAATAAAGTAAATATAACATTGTCCTTTACACACACAGCTTAATAGAGATGGATAGAATATCCACGAGGCTCTCAAGAATGAACATGTATATTCCATCAGGATAAAGACCTTTGGGGAGGTAGAATGGGAATAGAAATCCAAGAAGAAAAAAAAAGGAACATGAGAAACTTCTGAATGTTAACAAGATCTGCTCCTGTCATCTAAAGTGTGGTGGGTTTCAAGTCAGCACTGCCTTTGAATGCCCTTTGACCAATATTTTAAAACATTTTTATTTTAAAATGTCAGCATTTTATTGTTATAACAAAATATTCACCCTCTGCAACTGTTTAAAGCTATAATATAAAAAGATTTCAGATGTCGGCCTATAAGTGATGAGGAAGGTTTTCTTAAGATGTCTTCTTTAGGAAACATGCAAGCTAACATTCTGAGTGCTGTTCTCAGTTGGGGCGAGCAGTCACATGACCCCAGTGTAGTGAGCAGGGAGAGAGCTCTCCTGTATGTTCACAGAGCCTGCTGCATGGCTGGGTAAGTGCAAGCATGTGCATGGTTCTGTGTGCATGTGAAAACACAGATTTCTACTGATGAATCATAATCTTATCCCAAGCTATATGCCTTTTATTTTAATATATAATTTTTCTGTGTCAAACCAGCCTATTTATTTGTTTACTTATATGTATATTTAGCAACACTCGAAATGGAGCCAAGGCTGGTATCAGCTTTACCACTGATCCACATCCCTTGCCAATAATGGTTTCCTTTAAAGTTTTTTACTTTATGTGTTCCGAGTGTTTTGTCTGCATGTAAGTATATGCACCACATGTGTGCCTGGTGCCCACAGAAGCCGGAGGAGTGCATGAAATCCACTGAAACTGGAGTTACTGACAGTTGTAAGCTGCCACTGGTTGCTGGAAACTGAATCTAGGGTCACCCATAACAACCGGCATGTTCAGAAAAGTAAAAAAAAAAAAAAAAAAAAAAAAAAAAAAAAAAAAAAAAAAAAAAAAAAAAAAAAAAAAAAAAAAAAAAAAAAAAAAAAAAAAAAAAAAAAAAAAAAAAAAAAAAAAAAAAAAAAAAAAAAAAAAAAAAAAATTGCCTACCAGGAGAAGCCAGTGCTCTTAACCCCTGAGCCATTTCCCCAGTTCCTGGTTTTATATTCTTAAAGAGAAATGGAAGAAGTCCTGAGCTAGGAGGAGAATCTAGGATAGCCTTCATGGAACAGAATGGGGTCATAGACGGCACGAGGGTTCACCATTTAATGAAGGTGCCATGGGTGTGAGTGGGAGGCCTCTCAAATGGTCCAGAGTATCGCTATCAGGTCTGTGCAAGCCCATGCCAAAGACATTGTGCCATGTGCCTACTTTTCAAGAAATTTGTTTTCCAGTAGGCATTCAGAAATGAAAGATACCAAGATAAGCCAGGAGTGGGATATGTATGTAATTTCAGTACTCACAAAACTGTGGAAGTTCAAAACCCACCTGGAGTTACATGATGATACCTTGTCTGAAAAAACTCATAGAGGCACTGGATAGATGCTTAGTATTAAGAGCCGGGTGTGCGAACATGAGGACCTGAGTTCAGATCCCCCCGCCTCACGTTAAAAGCAAGCAGTGGCGGCATGCTCCTGAGAAAGCCATCCCAGCACTGATGTGCAGAGACAGGTAGATCCAGGAGTCTGCTGGCAGCAAGTCCCAGGTTCAGTAAAAGACCCTGCCTCAAAACACAAGGTAGACAAGCAGTTGAGGAAACCTTGACATCAGCCTCTGGCATAGGCAAGTGCATCCACAGCAGCTGTGGTAATCAATATATACAGAGAAAAGGCTCCTTTGGGTTCATGGTTTCAGTCCACAGTTTTGGGGGTGAAGTGAACAAGTGTTCTTTGCCACACACTTCTGAGTGTCCAGGAAATAGGGCATGGGCAGTGTCCTATCAAGCCATTGAAAAACACTTCCCCAGTTCCAACTTCCTCTCACTAGACCCCGCCTCTTAAAGCCTCCAGGCCCAACTACCTCCCAACCGGGCCATAATCTGTGGACTGAATCTTTATTTGGTCTTTGAGGGACAATTCATAACCAGCCTGCCCCAGGTGATGTGGAGTAGTTGAGCATCATGTTCCCCACTGGCCTCCATTTTTTTCCTGCTTTTATCCTGCTGATGGATGGCTTTTTCTTCCTTTCTTAATAACCATTCTTACCTTCCTACAGATATAGGGGGGTTCCCGTTTAGTCTCTCCCTTAAGCTCATGGGGTGAACACTCGGTCCCCAGCTTGCCTCACTGTTTCAAAGGCTGAGAAGCCCTCAGGTGATGGAGCTGGAGGAAGTTATTACTAAGGTTAGGAGTTTGGAAGTTATTCCAACATGATCTCTTTGTTTCCTGTTCTGTAACCTGGACAAGCCATGACCTGTTCTGCCAGCGTGAAGCTGCCCTGGTGTGTCTTCCCCGCTCTGATGGACCTAAATCCTGAAATCATAAGGCAGAAATTCCTTTCTCTCTCAAGTTTCTTCTGCAAGCTATTTTGTTCTGGTAACAAAAAAAGTAACTAATACACTGGTAAAGATGGATATGAGTTATATTCGTGCATGTGCAAACACACACATATGCACACACGGAAACTGCCGCTGAAACTTTTGGCTTAACAGCGCATTCTGGAAGCTTTTCCTGGGCGTTCACAGAGACCAACCTTGCCATTTCCTCCTGTCATATAGCGTTTTACTGTAGGATGTCCACAGTTTATCCAGTTTCCTAACAAGGGCCCTTAGATGGTTCCCATGCCTGCGTCATTTGTCTACAAATGATGCTACTATGAGCAACTGAATAAGCA
Organism: Sigmodon hispidus; assembly: GCA_004025045.1. Taxonomy (NCBI): domain Eukaryota; kingdom Metazoa; phylum Chordata; class Mammalia; order Rodentia; family Cricetidae; genus Sigmodon; species Sigmodon hispidus. The sequence continues at coordinate 12,924 of PVIH01008371.1, read as the reverse complement.
TCTATCTCTACCACCACAGATTGCAGACACTTCTGGGAATGAGTTCCCAGAAAAGCCACTCCACCTTTGATTCCCGACAAATTCTTACTCACCCTCTGACACCTACAGCTCAAAGAATCAGACATAAGAAAAGGCATGTCCAGAGACATGAGGAAACTTACCTGTTCAGTCACCTGCATCAACACCTTAGGGCAAGGCCCCTCGACTTTTGTATCTGTAGTCCTATGAACACACTGTATTCAGATATAGAGTTTATTTTATTTGGCTCTTATGAGCTGTTGGTAGGTTTTGAGACAGACTCTCACTATACAACCCCATTCTGTTCTGCACTCCAGGCATCACAGTCACACGTGCCTTAAGTTTCTGAAGGAACTTGGACACTCCAGGCAGGGATGAGGTGTGCTCACCCTGAGCACCGTTTAATGATAAGCTTCATGTGTTCTATCCATTCTAAGGACTGATGAGTGACCTTGTCCATTTCTGGACACCTGGTAAACCTCAGAGACAGGCCTTCTGCCACACAGTGCCATCCTATATCTAAGGAAAGCCTTGCTCATCCACACACACGGCACATTGGCTAGTCACATGTTCCTTTCTGCCGTCTGAGATGCTAACAGCATTCACTAAGGAAAAAAGGAATAAGCAATAGCAGAAGCGCTGGTGCAGCCACGTGGGCACACTGGGGTACAGACAATGTCTCCTAAAAGTGCCATGGTTACTGTGTAGCATGAGTGGGTCCCCAAGCTTTGTCCTTAGTGTGCACATGTTGAAAAGGGTAGGACTCTTAAGGGGAGACCCTAGTTAGTTTTCTCAAGAATGACGTTATGAAAGAGCATACCCTGAAACTTTCTGGCCTCCTGGGAGCCCTTCCACTGAGATGTCACTATCCTGAGGACCTTTGCAGAGCACACCCTCCAACCTTGGACTTACTGTGAGTAACTCTGCCTCCTGTCATGACTTGGTCTCCAAAGGCCCATGTGCTGAAGGCTTGGTCCCTGGAAAGTGATGGAGCCTCTTGGAGGCGGGGCCTAGAGAAAGGAAGTAAGACTTGGGTAGTGTGTCCTTGAAGAGGACTATGCTCCTGACCCTTCTTCTACCCCAACTCCTATTTGGTTTTTATTTTGTCGGGACAGGGACTTGCAATGTAACCTAGGCTGACCTCAGACTTACACCAGTTCTCTTGCCTTTTTGATTATTAACTTTAACCGCCAACTCCTAAAATACAACCTAGAATAACTTGAGAAATGAGTCTCAATGGGTGAATTGTCTATATTGGATTGGGTTATGGGCATGTCTAGAAGGGATTGTCTTAAATTCATTGATTTAGGAAGACCAAGCCTACTCTGAGTGTCATTATTCCCTAGGCTGGAGATCCTCAACTATATAAAAGTGGAGAAATGGAGCTGAGCACAAGCAAGCAAGGGAGCATTTGTGATTTCATTTTTTTCTGTCTTGACAATAGATGTACTGTGACTAGCTATTTAAAGTTCCTGCCTCAGTTTCCCCACAATGTGAAATTTAACCTGCACTCATCAGGTGAAATAAGCCCCCTTGTCACCTAAGTTTCTTTTAGTCAAGGTATCCTGTCACAGCAATAAAAATGAAGCTAGCACATGCCTCAGCCTCCCACATGGGATTACAAACCTGGGCCACCATGCCTGGTGAAATTATCTACAGAACAAGAATCAAGAGCATTTGTGGGAGGACTGAGTGTTGAAACCTGGACCTTGACTATGCCCCACCACTGAGACACATCCCCAACCTCAGCCCATCTCTTTCTTTGCTCTCCCACTACCATGAAAACAGATTCACAGGCATGGCCACCACAAGTCATGTGATTTATTTGGGAGCTGGGTAGTGGGATTCCCCAAAAAGAAAAAACAATTGCCAGAAGATGCACAGGCAGCATAAAGCCAAGGTCAGAGCCAGGCAACCTGACTCAGGCCTACACTCTTCATGTCAATGCTGATCTTCTTAGTAATTATTTTAAAGAGTTTTTATTTTGGATAATATGTATCTGCATTAAGGTTTGCAAAGTAAGCACAGGAGCCCAGTGAGGCCAGAAGAGGGTGTCAGATCCCCTGGAGATGGAGCTACAAGCATTTTGGGATCACCTAGGTGCTGGAAACTGGTCTTCTGTAAGAACAGTGTGCACTCTTAACTGTTGAGCCGTCCCTCCAGATAATAGCGATTGATTGCTTTTTTAACATTTATTCACATTTCTGTGTCTGTGTGTACATTTTATATATGTGAGAGTACATACATATGGAGAAGTCATGGTTGGTGTTTGACGCATGCATGTATGTGTGTTTGTGTGCATGTGTGTGTGGTTACTGTACATCAGACAATAGTTAGAAATAAATTCATCTGTATACTTTAGAAACCAAAATTAGTATAGTTTGCCAAAAAATACAAGTCTATACCTTGCTCACATAAATGAAAATAACAGTCGTTCATAATTTTAACAGTGATTAGATTCCATGTCTTAGTATTCTATTGCTATGAAGAGACACCATGACCAAGGTAGCTGTTATAAAAAGAAAGCATTTGATTGGCTGCTTGTTTGCAGTTTCAAACTTGATGCAGGTTTTGACCATTATCATCATGGTAGGGAGCAATATCATGAATGGCACTGAAGCACTAGCTGAGAGCTACATCCTGGTCTGCAGGCAGAGAGAGAGAGAGAGAGAGAGAGAGAGAGAGAGAGAGAGAGCAACACCAAGCTTGTGGAGGCTTTTTACAACTTTAAAGCCCATCTGTAGTGACGCACAAGGCCATACCTCCTAACCCTTTTCAAAAGTGTCACACTGCTGGCTAAGCATTTAAAATTATGAGCCTGTGGAGAGCATCCTTATTCAAACCACAAGACCCCATTAACACAAAGCTGCTGCCTCATGGTCCAAACTGGCTTCCGAGCTCCAGCCATCACACTTGTAGTCCATCCTCCCTCATGAAGGAAGAAGAATCTCTTTTCTTTAATACTACTTCCCAGAAATTGAGCATGGTACTTCCAATTTTAGACCACTGGTCACGGTCTTATCCTGTGGCCACACCTAGTTCCAGAAGGCTGGGAAAAGAAGTCTTTGCTCCAGAAAGCCTGCTAAAAATATAGGTTATTGCTACTAAGGAGGTAAAAATGTGCGTCTCAGAATGCCTGTGGCAGATTCCACCGCAAGGGTAAACAGTACAAACACATGGTGTCCAAGAGAACAGAGGTCTGTAAATGCGCTGTGGAAGCAGTCCTGAGCACAGCAGGCATTTCCGCTGCCTTCTGCCTTCCACTGTGCTGAAAGAAGAGCCTGGCGACCATCTGATGTGATCATGAGCTCCAGCAGGCGGCTGACATCCAGTCAGCCTGTTACTTAGAATGACCCCACCTGGTGACTGCTCAGACCCATGATTCAGATGAGCTGTGTACAGTGAGCACCTGGACAGCCCAAGGCCCATGTCCCCAGCCCTGTTGGGTGCTTCTTCAGCCTTTCCTGACTGACTCTGTGGGATCAGAAGAGGACTGCGCTCTCCCTCTGATGCACGGCAGCCTGTGTCTCTGGTGAGTCTTCACCTCCTCTCACTCAGTCGTTTGCCCACACTAAATACAAACAGTCCCCTTCCCCAAGGCCCATCTTCAGGCCTTGGCATAAAGCCTTCAAGTTTCAAACTTACTTCTCTTTCCCTGACCCTCTGAGCTCAGGCTCCTTCCCACAGTGACAGCTGTCACTCTCAATCCACACAGAAGTAAACGCTCCAGCCCCCACCCCCACACAGCCTACCCTACAGCTACACTTTTGTGCCTTCCATCCAGGCTCAATGCAGGACAGGAGCCATGCTTTGTGAGGTACCCCTGCAACCCTCCTTCTGCATGACATGGAGTCACTGTGTTGCCAGTTCGACGGGCAAAAGAAAAGCCAGTTCAAGCCAGTTCAGAGGCATGTTGCATTCACAGGGACACCAAACCCTGGGGACCTGGTTCTCAGCAGCACTTGCTGTAGGAGATCTTCTTGGCAGTGGGAGGATTTGTGACACCTTTGGGTGCCAGAACCAGCTGCTCTGCTGGGAGGATCGTTTGCTCATTCAGAAGGTAAAGCGCACTCTAAGGGCTTCTATGAGCTAGACACACCATGTCCTCAGATAGGGGTCAGGATGACCCACTGTCTGCTAGGGTGACTCACTTCAGGTCTAAACTTCAGTGGATTAAGAAGCATTCAGAGCAAGGCTGTTCCCAGAGGACAGTATGCACATGTGAGTGAACTGTGGGCATGCGCCCTCCCTCTGCTGGGGTGACCGTGGGCACACACCCTCATTCTGCAGAAATGACCGTGGGCACACACCCTCACACTGCTGGAGTGACCGTGGGCACACACCCTCACTCGGCTGGGGTGACCATGCGCATGTGCCCTCATTCTGCTGGGGCTTGCCACAACAGGACTTTCCCTGACAGCTGGACAGAGCCTGCAATCTGCTGCCTCAGAGGGCTGACTCCAGGCTCTGGGACTATGGACCCCCATACTTTCACCATAATCTCCCAAATTCTCAGACTTTATGCCTCAGGCTGAGAGTGACACTATCCATATCTTTGTGCATAGGCCTATGCGTACACCGTCATCATCTGACGCTGCATCTTGCAGATACCCTGGCCTGAGCCTTCTAGCCACAGCCCGTTCATCTGTAATTTCCTCTCAGGCTCCTGCCCCTGGGTACGCTGGCTCATGCAGCCACCCTCATGCTTGTCTGTCCAATGCAGAGCAGACCACAACCAGATGAATCTGCAAAGATAACACTCCTCTGCTCAGACTGCAAGGCACCCATACACCCCTCCTCCTCCTCCTCCTCCAGCCCCTCCCCTCCTTCCCTGCTCTAGACTCTGAAATAGCTCCTATGCCTCTCAGAGCAAAGGCCAGAGCTGTTCCAGCCAAGGTCTGGTCTGCTGGAAGTCCTCATCCTCTCTCCATCCACACAACCCTACTCCAGCCTCCAGATCTGGTTACGTGCTTTTCCCTTATCTGGATGCTCTTCCCCAGTCTTTAAGAGAACCCCTGCTCCAGGAGACCTGGCGAGTATAGCAGGACTAAAATCGGAGGACTTGCTCCCTGTGCCTGAGTGTGCCTCACCTTCTGCATCCAGGCACTCATCCAGATATGGCTCCCAGCTGCTCAGAGACAAAGCACTGCACTGAGTGAGGAGAGATGACTTTCCTTGCCACCACAGGATGTGTGTAGCACCTGCACGCTCTATAAAGCATGAGCACAGTGGGTTGGGTACCAGTGATTCTGGGGACTAGAGATAAGAGCACTGGTCCTCCCCACCCTGTCTCCTTTGTCTGGTTGTTGCATTCACTTTTCCTGGGGTGATGTGAACCAACATCTTCTGCTCATTGCAGATAGGACACCAACCACAGGCCAAGGAACACTTTCACAGTCTAGCTTGGTGAATCAATGACTTTATTGGACTTACTTTTAGCAGTGAGGGTGAGAGGTTTTGTACAAGACTTCTCTGAAGCACCCATAATCTTTGGGAAGTCTCACCTCAGTATGGGTGAAATTTTCCCCGTAGGTATATAAATGGAGTCACATACACATAAAAGATAATCAACTCTTGAGGCATAAGGCATAACATGACACCAGAGGTTTATATGTACAATCATACAGATGCATGTACAGTTGTGTACACACACACACACACACACACACACACTTACATGCACGCTTTTTCTAAAGACAGTTTCTTATGTAGCCTAGGCTGGCTATTTCTATTCCTCCCCCATCTCCTAGTACTGGTATTATAGGTTGGGATCACCATGTTTGATCTAAACTTTAATTTTTTTCTTTCATCAGCCTGAGTGTGCAGCTGTCCTGGCAGGAAGGAGTATGGCAGGAAGGGGTGGCTCCTTGATGGCCCGGCCTCCAGAAGTGGCTTCTCCTGAGTGGTTTTAAAGGTCACTTACTGACCGGACCGTTGCTGAGACTGAGGAAACACACACAGGAAGTGTTATGCAAGTGAGCGTGGAGACCCACAGGCTCCTGCCAGGAGGGCCTGCCTTCTGGGCCGGCTGAGCTGATGCTTGGTGCAACTCTGTACAGGTCCTTGCCTCAGGAGCCCTCCAGTAGAACCACAGCTGTGGTCACAGCCTGGCCGGATGACAGATAGTCCTGGGTGTGTGTCCCCCACACTGAGCTGACAGCTGAGGACAGGACAGGATGGCGCCAGCCACCACCAGCTAGGGACTTTTCAGAACAGGTACCAAGAGAGCTACCCAGAGGACTTGTGACTTTTGTCCCACAGTCAAACTTCAGGATTGCACAAACCACCAGCCTGGAGTGACCTTGCCTTGTGGGGAAGCACAGAGGAGCCTAGGCTCCCACGCAGACAGCAAGTCCACATGGGTACAGAATGCCAGTGTTCTGGGAGCTTAAAATACATCCACAGAAGGAGCAAAGCCGGCTGGCTGCTCACCTTAGATTTACTCTACACCATCCAATATTCAAAGGGAGTCCAGACATTATGGAAGAAGATATTTGTCCAAGCCCTGCCCTCACAGGGACAGACAAGACCAACCCCACCAGACACACACACACACACAGACTCTCATGGAGTTGATTGGCCAGTGCTCTGCAGCCTCCCATCCCTCCTCCCTTTTCATTTTCCTCATCCCTCAAGGCTGGCCAACAGGCAGGCCCAAGGCCACCCCTTGTCTATACTAGCCTGATGGCCAGATGGCCTCCTTCATCACCCAGCCTTCTCTGCAAGCTGCAACCCAGTCAGGCTGGGAGCTGACTCGGCATCTTAGGAAATTCTAGAACTTACCCTTTTTCCTCCCCACCCCCAGCAAACCCAGAACACTCCAGCTGTCATCTTCTGAGCATTTCTGCTGAGTCTGCACCTATTTGGGACTCAATGGATCCAGCCATGAACTCTTCCTCTTTCACAGTATACCACGTCCGACCACAGCAGGTCACCATACACTGTGGTGTCCAACCTGCTTTCTGTCATCATTAGAAAGACTTCAGATGCATTCAGTAACTCATGCAAGTTCAAAACCAGGAAGAGAACTGAGCACTGATACCACAGCTTCGTCCTCTCTTCCACCTAAAGTACGTGTTTCCCATCCATGCAGAAAAGCTTCCAGAATGGTCAGGATCTGGGTGCTGACCACAGATATGGACATCAGCAAAACTGGAGTGGTATTGGATGGAACAGTTTCAAGGTCACTAGGATGACCTCAGAGCAAAGTTCAGCATTGAAGTGTAACCTTTGATGACATGGGCTGGAACCTTGCAGCTAGCAAACATTGCCACACCTTGTGAAACTACTCCAGCCAGTGTCCCCCTGCCTAGTCAGCCAGGACACTACATGACAAAGCAGCAGTCCAAGGCTAGCACCAGGCTACTCTGTGAGGACAGCAGGGACAAGGTACTGCCCTGGGCATCCGAGCACAGTGGGCAGTCAGCTTGAGTCCCACACAGTCCTCTTCCTAAGGGCCACACAGGCCCTGCTTGTGTATCCTGTCATCAGGTCTCTCTGCACTCCCATTTCCATAGTATAAAACACGATATAAAATGATAAGGCTGAATCCTAACCTTGACTAGAGATGATGGAGAGCGGCTGCCTGCAAGGGTTCCTGGGTGAGGGCAGACATGGCGACAATGGCCTGCTAGCAGCACTCACAGAGCCATACTCAGCTCCTGCCTTCTTCACACACAGAGGGAAACAGAGACTCCAGGCTTTCCTCCTGAAACCTGGTTAGGCTTGGTGGTTATCATAGTCATGGCGTTTTGAACCAGTGCTCTGCTGAGGTAGTCCATGCTGGGAAAAGACTATGATTCTATGATTCCCTGGTCAGCTTGGTGTTCAAACTGTAGGAATGATCATACACAGAGAGAGAGAGAGAGACAGAGACAGAGACAGAGACATACACACAGAGACACAGACACACACACACTTTCAAAGGTGACACCAGCTTCTAGCATCTACTTTCTAATTAAATGTAGCAGGCCAATGACTCATCTGTGCCCTCAACTGTGTGGCGCAGGTGGGGACATCAATGCCCTGTGAGATAAAGATCTTGAACTTCAAGTCTCTTCTTGGCTTTGTAGCCTCTCCACTCCCAGGACAACCACAGATCCTTACAAAATGCCAATCTGGATCATCTACCCATTAATATTGACTGAACAGTCAGGAGGTTCATCCCTATTGTGTGAATGTACTCCCCAAAAGTTCATGAGCTAGAAACTAAGTCCTCAGTTTCATAAGCTCACAGTATCTGGGGGTGGGGACACTAAGAAGTGGTTAGAGTGTGTGAAATCGTGAGAGTGGGGATCCCAAGATGACATGGGTGGCTTTTTAAAGAAGGGGAAGAGAGACCCAGAGTAGTACATTTATTCTGCCTCGCCACGTGCTGACATCTGTCAGGGGACTGAAGAGATGGTTCAGTGATTATGAGCACTCGAGGCTCTTCTAGAAGAATCTAGTTCTGTTCCCAGCACCCATGCCAGGTGACTCACAAGTGCCTGTAACTCCAGCTCTAGGCATTGACTCCTTTTGACTTCCAAGCTACTTGCACACATGTGTCATACATAGACACACACATACACACACATGAGCACATGCAAAATAAATAAATAGCAATAACAAAAAGAAAACTTTAAAAGTATATTTATTTTAAACATTATTATTATTTGTTTTAAACAAAAAGCTGCAACTTAAACACACACACACACACACTAACCAAACACAAAGATTGTATGACTTAATGTACTTCTATACAGTTAGAGTATATTTATATTTAAAACATAAATAAATAAAGATGTAGAAGGCTGCCCACCCAGAGGCTGGTGTGCTCTAAATATCACAGACCTAATCTCTTACCTGCATTTCTGAAATCTGAAAGCCTCGGAGAGCTGGAACGCTCTTGTTGACTATACTGATTATGATGATGTTGCTGTGACAATAACTGACTGAAACATAAAGAGGGAAGTGGATGATGGTGGCTCAGACTGTCAGCCCATCACGATGGGAAGGGATGGCAGACCAGCTCACTTCACTGCAATCTGAAGTATGGCGCAGGCTGCTCACATCACAGCAGACTAGGCAGCCTCAAAGGCCCACCTATAGATGTGTAGAAGACCTGTAGTGCATCTGTGTGGGCTGCCTCAGAAAGCAGCCTTGATGTCACTGCTGCTTGCACAGCAAGAAATAGGAACTGAATTGAAAGGAAAGGAAACTGAGGTTTCCAGGGGTAGTTCTTATGCATGATGGAATGCTCACTCCACGTGTAAAACACACTTTAACATAAAGTAAAAGGCTAATGGATGTTTCCCTCCCATCAGGATGGCAAGAGGTTGGAGGAGCTGAGCCTGGTGTCTCAGGCTTGTCATCACAAGATTTGGGAGGTGGAAGCAAGAGTGTCTGGAGTTCAGGACCAGCCTCAGCCTAAGCTATGAGATGAAGGCTAGCCTGAACTACAGGAGACTTTGTAGAAAGAAAAGAGAGGAGAAGGGAGAGGGAAGGAGGGAGAAAAAGATGGAAGAAAGGAAGATAAGGAAAAACAGTAACAGTGTCAAGGATTTCTGGAAACTTGAACATCTAGGTACCATTAGTGGGAATCTAGATGGTGCAGGCACTGTGAAATACAGTATAGAGAGTCTTCAAAAAGAAAGACAGAAAGAAGGACCAGAGTTCAATTCCTGGCATCTACTCAGCAGCTCACAACTGTCTCTAACTCTATTCCAAAGGGATCCCACCCCATTATGTGACTACCATGGGCATCACATACATGTGGTGCATAAACATATATGCAGTCAAAACATCCATATATGTCATGGGACAATATTTTTGTAGACTGTGAAGATGGGTCTTTGCCAAGGTGCCTTTTAATTGGTTTAATAAAAAGCTGAATGGCCAATAGCTAGGCAGGAAGAGGTTAGGCAGGACTTCTGGGCAGACAGAAAAGAAGCGATGAATTTAGGCCTAAGGAGACACCAGAGGAGATGGAGAGGAAACAGAACATGCAGGAGAAGAATTAAAAGCAGCACGTAGATTAATAGAAATGGGTTTATTTAAGTTTTAAGAGCTAGTTAGAAACAAGTCTAAACTAAGGCTGAGCTTTCATAACTAATAACTCATGATTTGGGGGCTGGTGGTCCAAGAAAGCCTGCAATACATAATACATATACATAAAAAGTAAAAAAATAAAAATTATCATATGACCCATTAAATCTACTTTGGGGTAGGTATCTATAATGGAATTGAAGGCAGGAATGCAAAGAGACATTTACCTGTCTATGACCATAGAAGTCCTGTTCTCAGCAGCCGAAAAGAGATGTCTATTTGGGGGACCAAATGGCTCCAGGACAGGGGCTTCTTAAGTTAACAAGAAAGTGGGCGTGGCCAGGGACCTGTGAGTGGTGAGTGGATCCATGCTGCTGTCAGTGAAGACTGGTGATCACTGGGTATGAAAGCAGAACCCGAGCTTCTCAAGAACAAGGCTGCTGGTACCAGGAGTGCCGGCCAAGTAGGCCGTGGGACTGGCTGTCACAGTGCCAGACTCCTTGGTGAGCAATAAGGAGTCAGAGCAAGGTACTTGAGATAGACCCGTTGTGTGTCTCATGAAGATCCCAGACAATAATGAATCCTGAAGTTTGGGTCCTCACCCCTCAATTAACTATCTCTCTCTCTCTTCTCTCTCTCTCTCTCTCTCTCTCTCTCTCTCTCTCTCTCTCTCTCTCTCTTTCTCTCTCTCTCTTTCTCTCTCTGCTTTTCCTTTTTTAGGCAAAAGAAGTGCATTTCTTACTCAGTTCATTTGGATCAGTTTTGTGGCTTCCGTAGTTTATTTAAAGTCCTCCTTTCCAATAAAATGTGGCCTGGGATGATCTTCCAGTGCCAAGAGCTCTGGCCCAACAAGGGGGTAGAAACACAGGTGTCTGTGAAGTTCCAGCCCCACAATAAAATCCAGTCACTGCCCACACATTCAACAGGACTCCAGTAGGCTCCAGATTCCCCACATACACCCACAGACAAATTTAAAAGACAGGCCCAGCTTCATTCAGCAGAGGGACAGATAGATCACAGAGACAGTGACCAAGATGTTGGAAGAACCAAAGGCCCCATTGGAAGTGGGAGATAGCCCAGTAGAAATGGCAGAGTTTCTGACACTCACCTCCAGACTGAGAAAAGGAACTCCATTTGTCCCCAGATTCAAAGTGGACCATTAAAGCACAGAGAGTCAGGGAGGAGTCAGATGACAGTGACACCTCAGCCCCTCTGCTCATCCATTCCCACTGACTCCAGGCTAAACCAGCCAGAATTCAGAGGCAAGGCAGCATGAGGAATACAGCTTGCCAGGGGCACCTATCAGCTATCTGGAGTATGCCAGGCATGCAGGCAAAGGGTCCCACAGGCCAGGGTGTGAGCTGCTGTGGTGGCCCTGTAGCTGGTCGGGCTGGAAACGAAGAGATTCGAAGAAGATCTCCCTCTCTCAGTCTGACAAACTATTGAAACAATGGGCCCAAACAATGGGGAATTTCCCCAGGGTTCTCAGGATGGGCAAAGTAAAGAGTACCAACCAGTGGAGCAGCTTTTCTGAAGAGAGTTCACCCAGTCCTAACAACTCAGACCACCTCACAGACTGACACTGAATCCCAACAGTGATGGCTGAGGTCACACCTTGACCTGGGCTCTGTGATATGTACATCCTTGGCCCTCTATTTATACCTCACCCTCTCTTCAGGACCCTGAGGACAGATTAGGGACCTGTTCAACACATCTCTCCTTTCCTCTTCCCATTGTGGCCATATGAACATATGTCCTTTTTTTCTGCTTCTCACTATGAATTTAGCTCTTTTAATTGACTTAGGCTTATTAAGGATCTGACCTGGCCAGACCTGACTTGAGGTACAGGTGGTGACCTCCAAATCTGGTAAGACCCCCATCTTGAGGGTCAGGGAGAAGGTTCTCTGCTAATTTCCACTTTTGTTTTAATGCCCCATAGATACGGGGCTCCCAGAATTTAATTCTGATGTTTAATTATCCAAGAAAACTTACATGTTCTGCAAATATGGACACACTGGATGTGTGAGATATTGTAGTGTGACAAACCTTTTTGGGGGAGACGTAAACAAACACCTGCTCACTCTAGAGAGAGAGTACCACAGTGGAACCAAGTGTGGGTACCACCAAAGTCCAACGTGGTGATCCCATGAGTTATAATGGAGTTATTTATAAGAATATCAATGTGGTGGTCTGAATAAAAATGGAACCCATAGGCCCATGGGGAGCGGCATTGTTAGGTAGTGTGGACTTGCTGGAGTAGGTGTGGCTTTGTTGGTGGAGGTATTTTACTAAATCTCAGAAGCTCAAGCCAGTTCACTTCCTGCAGTCAAGTAGAACTGCCCGCATGCTGCCATGTTTCTCACCATGTTGATAATGGACTAAACCTCTGAGCTGTAAGCCACCACCAAGTAAATGTTCTCCTTTATAAGAGTTGCACAGTCATGGCGTCTCTTCAGAGCAATAAAATCCCTAAGACAATAGGTGAGGGGCTACTTACGGGAGAGGAAATGACTCAAAGACAGCTACATCACCAAAGCTGGAGGTGTACAACACTCTGCACAGCCTGTAGTCAGCTCAGCAGGCTGGAGGGTGTCCTTCCCAGATGGCTCAGTTAGTCTGGGCTGCCTCACTCAGCTGGGCTTTTGCTTTGTCTGAGAGTGACTCTCAGCAATCCTTACTGTTTACCTACTACTGGGGAAGGGGGGGCCTGGTGAATCTTGACAGTTTCAGGGACTTCCTGAAGCTATTTTGAGTTGTTTACTTCCCCTTGTAGTATTTTACCCCCTTGTAAACATCCTGTTTTAAAATTTTCTTCCAAGATAGAAAGCTTTAATCAAGGAAAAAGGTGTTAGCTGACAGCTAAAGGCTAAACACAGATAA